>QODF01000002.1:1745693-1757410 GCA_024372805.1 Oostethus manadensis | reverse complement strand
AAGACTGGGGCCGTATGTGGGTGGGGGTTCTGCTGGGGAATTTTAGCCGCACTACTGTGGTTTAAATTAGTTAGTCCCTTATGCCTTGTTGCCTGGTTCATGACCTATGCTGCCCTCTTCCCGGTAGTAATCAGCCCTGTGGAGAGGAGTTGTAGTATAGCTACACCGGGGGGCACTACAGTGATCTGGCGTGTAGGTCCCTCGCCTCGAGCGAGGCGCTAGTAGAGTCCGCTAGAGCGGGCTTTCATTTTCCTTTCTCAACAGTAGCATGGTAGGAAAAGACTGTTAAGAGACTCTGTTCTATAAATCCATAGGAAACCCCCGAATGTGTGAACTGTGGCAATGATAACATGGAGTACGCCTGGGTGCGACAGGAGACCTTTTGGGGATTCTGCTGCTACCCAGACCGAGAGTCCCGCTGGGAGTGGAGCATGCTCTGCGACCAGACTCCCTGCGGCCTCTATGTCAAGACCGGGTGTGGGCTGCCACTACACCGACTGAGAAAACCTGAGTTCGCCATGGTGCAGTACCACGCTGATGAAATCTACCGAGTCTACGGGGACCGAATCCAGTCCAAGAAAGTGTGGTGGAAAGGCAGTCAGCGAGTTGGAGAGTTCCACGGGATCTTCCATTCGACTTGGCGGTTCCATGGAGGCAAGTACAGCACGTCATCTCATCTGAGCTGCGGGACGTGTATCGGTCTCAGCCCGTGGGCTCAAGCAGATGAGCGCCTGGGTCAAGCACCGAGGGGCACCGGCGAGGTGCCGACATCTCAGTGGGGCCCAGCGTACATTCCACCACGAAGCAGAGGGTTCCCAGAGGTGGCTTCATCGACGGCTCCGGCAGTAAGACCCCCAGGGCCCATCTCCATCAGGCAGCGTATTGAGGAGGAGGGTGCAGCAGACCCACCGACCCTCCGGCCGGAGGGAATGATCGAGGGCGGCAGCGGCGCCAACGAACCAGAGGTCGAGGTGATCAGCGATACTGAAGAACCACCTGCTGAGGAGACCGCCGCGGCACCCCCGGCGTCCCCTGAACAGGGGCCCCGGCCCTCGAGTGCGGAAGAGCTGGTGAAAGGGCTGCTGTCACCCCTGCCGACGGTAGACGACGTGGTGTCCGAGCTGATGACCTCTGAGTCAGCCTCCAGTGCGGTGAGTGAGCTCCTTCTAGCTATCGCTGACCAGCTTGTGAACGACGCCAGCGGCGGAGGAGAGGACCGGAGGGCGGCCGACAGCACCGTGAGTCCTCGGAGAGTCCCAGACACTCCGAGGAGCCCCGAGCACGACTGAGGGATGGCAGATCGATCATCATGCAAGCATTAGGACTGTACCATGTGGACTTGATGTTGTTAATTAGGCCAGGTCACTTTTAGGTGTTTAATCCGTGGGATTCAAGGAGGGGGTGTCAAGTGACCTAGAAGCTATACCTATATTGACCACTAGGGGTAGCCAAAATGCAATAAAGAATTATTCTACAAGTGTCTAAAGGGGGGAGGCATAGATAAAAGGGTTGGTTAAAACACAACACATCAAGGAACAGAGAGCAGTCTTAACAGCCTACCATGCTCACATTATATATCGCTTTAAGGTTGTAACCATATAACATACGTAGTAGTACCTCATGTAAACATACATGTGCATTTATAGGATACACGCACACACACAACTGCATTACACAACATTAGGGATCTTGGCAAGAAGACTATCGCTTTGCTACTGCACTTATCTAATCAGTATTAACCAAATACATGGGAATTTAGCAACTGGCATAACCGTTTTGGAGCATTATATACCCTCGGGACTTATTCAAAGATTGTGAAAGGGGTTGAGCATACATATATACTACTCTGATTGCTTTAAAAGGAAAAATATAAGTATTAAAGTGAGAAAGAGTTAGTTAAAAACCCTATATCAGGAAGTGTAGAAAAGTCTCAGCAGCGTCAGCCTAAAAGTTCCTGTGAGCATTGCTCACAGTAACAGGATATACCAAAATAACCACTGTCCTGCGCAGTGCAGAGATGGGTTCAGGAAGTCCAAATAAGGACTTCCGGAAAGGAGTTGTCCATCAATAAAGAATTATTCTACAAGTGTCTAAAGGGGGGAGGCATAGATAATGGTGGGTTAAAACACAACACATCAAGGAACAAAGGACAGTCTTAACAGTCTACCATGCTCACATTATATTTCGCTTTAAGGTTGTAACCATATAACATACGTAGTAGTACCTCATGTAAACATACATGTGCATTTATAGGACACACGCACACATACAACTGCATTACACAACATTAGGGATCTTGGCAAGAAGACTATCGCTTTGCTACAGCACTTATCTAATCAGTATTAACCAAATACATGGGAATTTAGCAACGGGTATAACCGTTTTGGATCATTATATACCGTCGGGACTTATTCAAAGATTGTAAAAGGTGTTAATCATATAAACTAAGACATAAGTGTTTATTATATACTACTCTGATTGCTTTAAAAGAAAAATATAAGTAGTAAAGTAAGAAAGAGTTAGTTAAAACCCTATATTAGGAAATGGAGAAAAGTCTCAGCAGCGTCAGCCTAAAAGTTCCTGTGAGCATTGCTCACAGTAACAGGATATACCAAAATAACCACTGTCCTGCGCAGTGCAGAGATGGGTTCAGGAAGTCCAAATAAGGACTTCCGGAAAGGAGTTGTCCAAAAGCAGCTCACTGTGTTATACATGGTCTGCCTAGAAATGGTTAAAGTAAAATAAAACTCTCGATAGGTTGAGAAAAGGGCGCGGGGAGAAATTCTTCTAAGAGGGAGGAGTCTACCCCCAGGGGAAGTTTGGGGAAATTCCACTTGGTCCCTGATTGGCTGAGCCAGTTGGGAGGTTTCACTGGAAAAATCTGGAAACTTCCACTAGACAGGGATTGGCTGGGCATCTGGAGGCGGTAACCAATGGAAAGAGCTTTGAAAAACCACTCCCACTAAAGAATGGCATAAAAGGAGACTGCATTCGACCTACAGGGCTTTTTGCCACTCGCAGAGCTGTGTGCTACTTGCTGAAGCATTAAGCCTGGTTGGTTCTACCGGCTGACTCTGGTCGCTGGGTCCCTGAATCGGGTTCCTCGGAGGTGTTGGAACTTCCGGGACGCTCCGGCTTCTGACCGATAGATTGGAACCCACCGGTAGTCGTCTGCGATAGCGGTCTGGAGGAAACTTCAGAGGACCGTCAGACGAGCCGGCCACATAAAAAGAACAAGAGCCTTGAGCCGTGGAGCTACCCTAAGAGGAGCTGAGCCCTGTGGGATATAGAGCCAACCACAGCAGCCAACCTTTGTCTTGCCGCCTTAGGGAGCAAATTAGATCCACGAGCTCTTCCAGGGGAAGCCGTCGACTTGATCACTCGCCGTCCCTTTCCCCTGGGTTAGGAATAATCCCCTGCAGAGAACGTATCCTTACTGGACTTATCTATTGACTACCCGGCATTGCCTCTTGGGTGGGATTGCAATACTTGGTCTCCAGGTAGGACCGGGTCCTTGCCCAGAGGTATGTAGGTGGAATTCAAGGTGGTTCATTGTCGGAGAATATTGTCCTGATATTAATTGTTATCTGCTTGTATGCCCTTGCTATTCTGTCCTAATAAAACCTGTCACCTGTTGCAACTGAGCAAGAGTTGTCGTTAAGTATTTTCTGTGATACAAAAGAGTAAGCGGTGTGATACAGATTAAATTCCTTGTAGGTTGTTCCGGTACAATACAAACAGGTCCCTCTTTATCGCTAGCAGATAGGTAAATTATCCCAGGTCGTTTCCAAGAGCAACAAACCATTTTAGGGGGGAAGCAGTCGTAAAAGGCAGAGGGTCCGGTGTCAAACACGACCAAATAATTCAAGGTGGTTCATTGTTGAAGAATATTGTCCTGATATTAATTGTTATCTGCTTGTATGCCCTTGCTATTCTGTCCTAATAAAACCTGTCATCTGTTGCAACTGAACAAGAGTTGTCGTTAAGTATTCTCTATGATACAAAAGAGTAAGCGGTGTGATACAGATTAAATTCCTTGTAGGTTTTTCCGGTACAATACAAACAGGTCCCTCTTTATCGCTAGCAGATAGGTAAATTATCCCAGGTCGTTTCCAAGAGCAACAAACCATTTTAGGGGGGAAGCAGTCGTAAAAGGCAGAGGGTCCGGTGTCAGACACGACCAAAGCTAGTGGAGCGGTTACTCTGGTCGTGTGCGATCCGGGTGTAGCGGGGCCGCCTTTGTCTAAGTCGAGACTGTGAGAACCTGGGTGAGTTCCCCTCGCCCCTGACTAAGAAGGTCTCCAACCCGCAACGGGGGAGATTTAACCCTTTACACGGAGTAGTCAGGTCAGGGAGGTGCGCCTGCCTCGTCTCGCACGAGGGCGGGGTAAGGGTCTTGCACCACCTGGGTAACAAGGGTTTTAGACAATATGTATCTACATATCTACATATGTATGTATCTACATATGTATATGTATAGGCTAATTGGTGACTCTAACTTGTCTATACAGTAGGTATGAATGTGATTGTGAATGATTGTTTGACTGCCTTGCAATTGACTGGCAACCAGTCCAGGGTGTACCCCACCTCTCGCCCAAAGTCAGCTTGGATAGGCTCTAGCATACTCCCGCCACACTAATGAGAAAAAGCGACATAGAAAATGGATGGATGGATGGAGTGCGGCCTACATTCAGGTAATTAGAAGAAAGGGTAAGTTTGTATATTTAAATATTTTATTCTGGTTGCAAAATCAAAGGAAACACAACAGAACATATGGTGCATCAGTGAAAATTGTGTATGTTGACCGAAAATGGTAATTATGTGTCTAACTCCCTTTTGCTACACAAACATTTATAATAAAAAAAACTTACCTTGAAGAACTCAAAGGGTAAAAATGATTAATTGTGATGCAAATTACACGTTCTCTAATTAATCACGTTCCCTAATTAATATAAATCCTGACGAGAAACTATGAAATCAACCAACCTGCGTAAGCTGTGCGTATTGGGTTGTGATTTGCACTGCATGTCAAATATTATAAAATGTTAGTGTCAATCAAGCTGGCTGTTGGAGAAAAACATCTTGGATTCACAATTTTATGAAAAATAAAAAGCTGTGTATCGCAAATACTGATAAATGATCATTCTTCCATCCATCCATGTTGTCTGGTTATATGATGTCAGGTCAGCAGCCCAAGCTGGGAAGCCTGGTTGATACTGTTATCTTTGTATTTTGCAATTTATAAAAATACTTTACTTTTCCTAGGACAATCTAATTAGAACTAAGCGCCAATCATTAGTTTCTCATATAGTGTGAGTGAAATAATATAGAGGCAGAAGTACTTTGTGACTAGACTTAAAAAATGCCCTTAAAGAGGAGACACATGAACAAAACCAGACAATGTGAAGGCAAAAGTGACGACATACTGTCTCAGGGGAACAGAGATTAGTTTGATTAACTTCTATTCTTTCTACACACACCCTATCCTGTCTGCTTTCTGACTCGGTCAGTCTTTCACCTTTGGCAAAAACTATGTTTCTTTTTTTACAAGCACATTTTGACTGCAATATTACTGAAAATTTGATCTCTCATATTTATTCCTGTAAAACAGAGTGATGTCTAAATACTTTTTGGCACATACCCTTTCTATGGAACCGCTAAAAGGGTCTGTGACTGAGGGCTCTGTATAAATAATACTACATTTCAATAAGATGCACTCGTGGAATGAGCAAGCTAACTTTTTTTTAAAGCAAAGTACTAGAGACAACATAGATAAGGTTTTCAAGCTTTTCTTGATGAAGATGAATCAAAGATAGGACTAAGCCAGTAGAAAAAGAACAAATTGAAAAAAAATGTATATTGTTCCTTGTTTGTCACCAAGTGAGTGCAAATGAGAATCTTTAATGACACTTTATACTGGATGAATCTGAACCACTTTCTATCAATTGATCACAGGACCTTATACTACATCAACCTCCAGTTGCATGAGTACGACATTGGACACTTTGGTGTTGATTTGGACATGATCTATTGTGTGAAATGCAATGACATTGTTACAATCCCTACTGAGATTTATGTTTGCCAACTACAAGACGTCAGAGCTCATTTTCCCCTCAAAGTATTGTGGGAATAGAAGACACCAACACTGCAGGCGTAGCGCACACGTTTTTGAGCTGCATAATACCAGGGCGTATTAGCTTATGAGTAAAACTAGGATATAAACATCTCTGAACGGGAACACACATGGGAGAAAACAAGATTCAGAGACACATATAAGGTACCAGAGGAGGAAGAGAGATGGAGAGATACTTTGATGTTCTTAATAAATCATGACATAGCTGAGCAAATAAATGACAGTATACAAGCACAAAAAAGCTTCTCAGTTGCACTTAAAGATACATACACATACTTAAAGAGGCCCTACATCAGGGGCTTAAAGTGCTCATGACATCAAAACATTTTATTATTTTTGCCCTGAAAAATTACATTGAAAGGCCTAATTCCTATGTTAGATGTTTGCTCCAACGTTGACTTTTGTAAAGGTTCTGTCACTAAGTCTCTTTAGTCTCATTATTGAGTCTCGAGCAGAATGTGGAAGTGACGTGTGGCAGGCTTTTGCTCAAACACTCGAGCTGAAGGAGTAAGCTTGTGCACCTTTCCAAAAGACTCAATTCATAAATGGACCAGGCAAGTGCAACGAACGAGAGCAAAATGTACACCGTCAGATTCATTGGTATAGAGCTCGACACACTTCAAGTACAATCGTTTTGATACTATTCCTCAGTTAAAGGAAAGTTTGGCAGTGAGTGTGTATTTCCAAAGGGTGCTTGTACCAGTGAAAACACAAGTACCTACACAAACGGCAATACAAAAAGTCAAAAATTCAGAAGTTGTTCAACCATGGAAAAGTGTACCATGTGACAGTAGATAAATCCACATTTGCTACACATATTCTACCAATCTTAGAAATAATGTGTTTTCATGTCAAATCTTAATGCAGGCATACAAGCTAAACAATCTTTTTTCCTCAATCACTGCTCACTGGCCTGGGGCAATCACTGCCAGCAAAACAACATTCCTGTTTATTATGATGAATTAGGTGTTTTTGTTTATTTATAACAGTCTCCGACTGTCAACTGGTGTAGACACATTCACATCGCCGTGATCAATATTAGCTGGTTGGTCTTCAGGTTCGTCAGAATCTGTGCCCATGTTGCTCTGTTGCTTGTCAAGATATGGCTCAAATCTGCATGGTCTGATGTCAAACACTATTCTCTCCATTATCTTTTAGTTTAAAAAACTCTTCAATCACACAATGTCAGATAATAGCTCTCTTTCCACACTCTGCTCTGCCTCCATGGCTGGAGTGACTGCCTAAGGAGTGTGAGGTAACAGCCAAAATGGTTGCGGCTCAGAACTCGCTGGGGAGCGTGTCAAATGAATAAATAAATGAATTATTTAAATAAATGTGATCTCCCATGTGGCATAAATATCATGTCTCACTTCTGTTTCTTTTCTCAGAGTCAAAATCATTCAATGCCCTGTGACTGACTGGCGACCAATCCAGGGTGTACCCCGCCTCTCGTCCAAACCCAGCTGGGATAGGCTCCAGCATACCCACGACCTTAATGAGGATAAGCGGCATAGAAAATGAATAAATGAATGAAAATCATTCAATATTTTCATTTTGAATTTCATTGTCATTTGAGCTGACCTTGCTGGAAACTGATCCTTCTGTCGGACAATGTTAAAGGAAACTTTGCTGTACTGGTTTTCTAAACAACTGGAGGATACCAGTGAGAATTTATTGTGGATGCCAACTTAGTGCTGTTATCATCGTCAACTGGTAGTACACGTTTATGGACCTTTGACAAAATTCTAAATGTAATCATAATGGAAAACAAACAAGTAGATAACAAAAAGTAACTAAAACTCATGGTGCTGAACATATGCACTAACAACACAAAGACCCATACACTTTCTCTCCCTCTGGACCAGTCATACAAAATTAAACCGAACTATAATAAGCAAATGTGCAGCTATACAAAGACCCATTTGGGCATTGCTCGGCAAGGCAGTGAACAAATAATCAGCTCTGTGATGATCTGGTAATCACATTAGAGATAAAAATCCTGTTACGTTCTTTCATACATCTGCTCCCTCCAGCTAGAACTACCACCAAGGATGACAGAAAAATGACTAAGACCTTTGCTGTCTAATCCTCTGGCTTCACGATGCCTTGCATTCCCTTGCATAAACCCCCACGGTACCATGACTGCACTGTCAGATATCCTGTACTTCATCCTCACTAGCACCTACTCAGAGCCCAGAGACTAAAATAATAAAGCTTATTTGTGTACCTCAGAGAAACAAAGACTAAAGAGGCCCTCTCCAAAAATGTCATTCTAGACAATGGAAATACTACTAACTGTGATCAAACCAGCCATCAAAGACTTCTGCCTTTTGTTCAGTAATACATTGCACCATTATCTTCATTCCTTTTTTATCCAGGAACTCTACGCAACATAATGACAATTTAACTACTACCACATATCGCACTACAGCTCCATTCTAATTTTTGGTGGGAAAATGCCAATTAGCTTTTTGTCTCTGGACTCACATCTGTTCTTCTGCCATCTAGTATTTGTTATTTTCACCGAGCACGTCAAAAGGAATTTCTGATTCTCACATTTCTCTTTTCCTCAGGATTACATACATTTGTTTTTGTAGACACACAGTATATAACATGCCCCAGAGGGCTCAACATTGCAGGTCAAGAATGTACAGTGTTCCCTTGTTTATCGCATGGTATAGGTTCCCAAAATATCCCGCAATAAGTGAAATTCGCAAAGTAGCCAAGTTTTTTATTTTACAATGATTATATACTGTATGTTTGAAGGCTGTAAAACCCCTCAGCATACACTTTATACATCTTTCTCAGACAGGCATTTACATTTTCTCACATTTATCTCTTCTTTAAATGCTCTTTAAGTTTAGTAGATAAAAAAAAATATGGCTGCACCGGAGAGCGGAGAAAGAGAACCCAAGTGCAGGTAAAAGTCTTTATTATTATTAAATGTTGCTATGCAGCAGCAGAATCCACAACTGAGAAGTAACATTGACAAAGTCCAACTTTTTGTGCGATGGTTAACCTTCTCTTTTGTCATTAAGGTGCGGCTGCATGTGCCTTTAATGGTGGAGAACATTTCGTTGACATTGTGGGTGTTGTCGGGATAAAACTAGCAAAGATACAGCACTTCAGAGTCACACTACTAGCGATTGAACATTCTGCATTCTGTATTGCACTGGAAGGAGATTGACAATGGTCTACAGTCTGGTAGCCAATCAGGACACAGAACACAATGCATGAGTTCTCTCTTAGCAAATCAGGACACAGACACAACACATGGGTTTTCCTTTAACCAATCAGGAAGCAGATACAACACGTGGGTACTCCCTAAGCCAATTAGGATGCAGAACACAATGCACATTCATACCTGTAAAAAAAAAAAAAAAAGCAAAAAACATTCCGTGAAATAGCAAGTCCGAAAAAGGTGAACCGCAATGTCGAGAGGGAACACTGTAATACAATTTTTTTCAACATGAGAGGAGAAATATGACCTCAGGAAAAAAATTAAACTTAAATCACCTGTATGCAAAAACAACGCTAAAAACATTTAATACTTTGGTATGTGGAATCAAATTATGGAACGGATCGAGGAAGGAACTAAATTAATGCTCTAAAATGAGTGATGAGTGATGCTCTGAAATGAGTCCTGAACTACTGTGTCCTATGCTATGTCTACTCACTGCTACACTTCGTAGACCAGGCGCATTGGCGAGGCGCACCTTCGTTTGTGCCTCACCAATGAGCGTGTTCATAGGCGCATTTTGCAATTATTTGCCACCCGCAGCTGGGCGTAAGTATGCCTTCGTCACTCCTACGGCGCAAGTGGCTAAGAGGGAGGAGAGAAGGCGTGACTGTGTTTAACACAGCCGGGTTAAATCTTCACCAAGCAAATGAGCTCCTCTCCTAACCTTTTAAAAGTACCGCTGGCGAAGCGAATTGCAAGTTTCGTTGAATATGAATGAAGACAGCAGAAGACGGCCAAAATTCTCCCAGACGGAAAATGGTGTTTTGGTCTGGGAGGTCCAAGCTCGCTGTGGCCAAATATATGGTCACGCGAGCAGACCACATGAGCTCGGGCATTGTCGTGGACCAAGAGGAATCCAGGTCCCACTGCACCAGTGTAGGTTCTGACAATGGGTCCAATGATTTCATCCCGAAACCTACAGTAATAGCAGTCAGGGTGTCATTATCTAACCTGTAGAGGTCTGTGCATCATTCCAGGTATATGCCTCAATTAATCAAAATGTATGTGCTGATTCAGATATTTACTTTACACAGTGGTCGTTGTGATAATTAAATGTATTCAAATGTGCCTGACATTGTGTAAACCGGCCTGTGGGGTTTTCGTGACTTGTGCGCCAGATTCAGCCAAATTACCACTAGATCTTGACTTGCGCCGAGAATAGACCAGGTTGGAGCTTTCAGCGCACCTTTGGCAAAGCCTTTTGGCACGAAATTGTCACTACACCAGGCTAAATCAGTTGGCACCTCCCCTTGCTGCGCCGCCACACCCATCGCGGCGCGCCTCCGTCTACCAAATTACCAAATTGGCTTACTTAAGATGTGTGTGAGAAAAAACTTCAAAACGCAATATTAGTTTCCGATTCAGTTGTGCTTGTCACTACTTCCTGAAGCTGCACTCTAAAGCATCATGGAAAATGTAGTTTTTAGCCATAAATTAGCCACATCATTGTACAAGCCGCAGGGTTCAAAGTGTGAGAAAAAAGTAGTCTTATACACCGGAAATTTCAATATGTTGTTGAGGTGTTCTTATACCGTTTATACTGAATCGGACTCAAGCATATTCATTGTAAGATCAACTTACATTGCCATGGTTGATGAAACCGTGTTCCTTTGCAATGCGGTCAGCCTCCTCAGGGCCCCCATTTATATGGACAGCCCAATCGTTTGTGTAGACTTCTGCAGTACCAATCCAATTCAGTTCTGCTGTCAGGACAAGGACTGTCCATAAGTGCAGCAGAGCCACCTGGGCATCCATGAAAAGTAGAACACAGGGCAGTGCGTCCGTCCGTCTATCACAGTGTCCTGGGCAAATTGGAGCTTCACTCCCTTGTGGCAGAAAAGTGGAACAGTAGCCTAGAGATGACAGAACACAGAGCAAGCTATGAAGACAAACACAGTCTCGGGTCCCTTCTGGGGCTGAATTACCCACAAATGCACAAACCCCAAACTAGACAGCATAGCCACAATATTTATGAGACCAAGGTTCCATAGTTCCTAGTTCCTACAAAATATCTCCAAAATAGAAGGTCAGAAATGAAAGAGGGATTTAAATGGTCACATGAAGGGACGCTCTGCTCGCACAGATGATCACAATGAATTTCACCAAATAAATTAAATAAACTAAATTAAGAATAACACATGTGCATGTATTAGAAAGACACACAAAATAATTGTTCTTTATTACAGTTTTCATGCCTAAAGCATAACAGTGTCACTTATTTTTTCCTAAATCAGTACTGCCAGAGAAAAAATGATTACACTTCCCTCCAAAATAAGTATTTATTGTTATGGTTTCACAAATACCCCACTGTTTGATTATATATATATATATATATATATATAC
>QODF01000002.1:1715033-1744546 GCA_024372805.1 Oostethus manadensis | reverse complement strand
CTGTACCGGACCGTCGTGGTGAAGAGAGAGTGGGGCCGGAAGGCAAAGCTCTCTGTTTACCGATCGATCTACGTTCCCACCCTCACCTATGGTCATGAGTTATGGGTCATGACCGAAAGAATGAGATCGCGGATACAAGCGGCGGAAATGAGTTTCCTTCGTAGGGTGGCTGGACTCACCCTAATAGATAGGGTGAGGAGCTCGGCCATCCGGGAGGAGCTCAAAGTAGAGCCGCTGCTCCTTCACATCGAGCGGAGCCAGTAGAGGTGGCTCGGACATCTAGTTCGGATGCCTCCCGGGCGCCTCCCTGGTGAGGTGTTTCTGGCATGCCCAGTCGGGAGATGGCCCCCGGGAAGACCTAGGACACGCTGAGGGACTATGTCTCACAGCTGGCCTGGGAACGCCTTGGTGTCCTCCCGATTTAAAAAATCCTGTTGTTACATGGTTAAATACAGCCTTTTTTTTTTTTATGCGTATTTAAGCAAATGGTATGCATTTTTTGCCTAAATTAAGCATTTTCAGGCAGACAAATGTTTAACTGTTGTAAAATACAAATACAAGCCATTAATGTTTTACATAATATTGTAAATTGGTCACTAGGTGTCAGTAATTTTTCAGTAAGACAAGCACCATATTTGATCACTGGACGAATAGGCTTATTGCAGGTTTAAATAATCTCTATATAGGCACAGCAATATTAACATAATAATAAATACTGTATAATAATCATCACCATAATAATAACAAGGGCTACTGCTGTGACCTACAACAAGCTAAATGTCAACTCTTCACAACCGACGCCACTTTCTGTCCTCCACATAAAACACATTTACTGTCAGCCTGTCAGGCAGATCTCAGCCTCTGCACACAATTGTTACGTTTCGGCATGTTGGTGTTGCGGCGCGACTCCAGGATGCCAGCGAGACAAGATCCAATTGCAGGTAAAATGTTTATTTTTCAATAGTAGTGCTGTACTGCAGCAGGGATAGGGCAACAGAACCAGGCTAACAAAACTAATGCAACAGACGCCAAAAGCTTCACTAAATAATCAGACACAAATGAGAGACAGGTGTGTTGGAACATGAACATAAAGCACGCGAAAAAAGAACAGCACAAAAAAATCAAGTGTAACAAATAGGAGCAGAAAATGGGAACAGTGAAAATAAATCAACTGACACGCAAGCTAACGGGGCAAAAATGCTACAAAATTCTCAACAAACTGTAATGTCTATGCTAGAGGTTTAAGATGTACTTGCGATGCAATTCTGATGGCTTTATTAATAAACACAAACCAGTGTAAACACACTCATACAGCCCAATTCGCTCACACACAGCTGCACTAGCATGCTCTGCTAAACTACTGTATACTAACCCAGCCAGCTTCCACTCACACTCGGGGATGAATAAGAACTTAAGTTCAAAGTTTTTTTTTTGCTGACTAAGCCGGAGTTTCATGTGGCCCTTGATATACTACATAGATAGATAGATATTTTATTATCTCCAAGAGAAATTTAGGTAAAATAAGTCTTGACTTGGTCGAGTCCATATCCATAGGATAAAATAAATTACTTATAAAAAGGATACAAGTAAGAGAATACACCGAAATGCTTGAAAGGGGGCCACTCACAGCAGTGCCATTTTGGAAAAACAAAAATGTTTGGAAGGGTTGACTGAGCAGTCTGCTGGGGAAAATATTTCCCCACACAAACGGTCATTTTCCTCTGAATGACAACATTTTATTCACATTATTGTCAGTAACACTGCTATAAACTCAACAACATAACCTCATCATAAGTATACATAATTATCAAAAAATATCTCTGCAGATACAAATGTTCAAATAATATCATCATGACAAAATGGGAATTTAAATCCTCTCTGACACCTGACCTTACAGTAGCAGGTCAGCTGAAGCTAAGCAAAATAATGAAAATGATCTGTAGTGATATTGCCAAACATATTTGTTTGTCTCTGTCTGGAAAGGTCTGAGGGAAATCACCAACTACAGACCAACAGCATCCACCCCCCCGACTCCCACGCCCGCCGCTGTTGACAACCGTCACTTAGCAGAAAGACTGAACACCCCTCCGCCACCCCACTGACTACAATGAACATTGCGGGCATATCAGCCCATCCCCCACTGCCCTCACACTCTCGAAGCAGAATGTGGCCAAAGAAATTTAAAAAGCAGAACCCACGGAAAGCTCCAAGTCCGGATGGTGTCTCTCCTTCCACCCTGAGACACTGTGCGGTAGAACTGGCGCCTGTCTTCACGGACATCTTAACATCTCCTTGGAGTCATGCCATGTCCCAGCCTCCTTCAAGCTGTCCACCATTGTTCCCGTCCCCAAGAAGCCCAGGATCACTGGACTCAACGACTACAGACCTGTGGCACTGACATCTGTGGTCATGAAGTCATTTGAGCACCTGGTTCTGCCTCATCTCAAGTCCTTTACCTCCCCCCTCCTGGACCCTCTGCAGTTTCCCTACAGAGCCAACCGGTCTGTAGATGACGCCATCAACCTGGCCCTCCACTACATCCTGCAGCATCTGGACTCCCCAGGAACCTATGCCAGGATCCTGTTTGTGGACTTCAGCTCTGCATTCAACACCATCCTCCCTGCTCTGCTCCAAGACAAGCGTGCCTGACTCCACCTGCAGGTGGATCACTGACTTCCTGACGGACCGGAGGCAGCGCGTGCGGCTGGGGAAGAATGTCTTGGACACTCAGACTATCAGCACAGGATCCCCACAGGGCTGTGTACTTTCCCTTACTGCTCTTCTCCCTGTACACCAACAGCTGCACCTCCAGCCACGACTCGGTGAAACTGAATAAGTTTGCGGATGACACCACCCTCATCGGGGTCATCTCAGACTGTGATGAGTCTGCTTACAGGAAGGAGGTGGACCGGCTGGTGTTCTGGTGCAGCTGCAACAACCTGGAGCTCAATGCTCAGAAGACAGTGGAGATGATTATGGACTTCAGGAAAGTCAAAGCCCCTCTGCCCCCCCTTGTCTTGACAGACTTCCCCATCACAACCGTGGACTCCTTCCGCTTCCTGGGGACTAACATCATCCACGACCTCAAGTGGGAGCAGACCATCAGCTCCATCATCAAGAAGGCTCAACAGAGAATGTACTTCCTGAGCCAGCTGAGGAAAGCCAAGCTGCCTGTCCAGATGACGGTGCAATTTCCTAACAGCCATTATTGAGTCCATCCTCACCTCCTCCATCACAGTGTGGTTCGCTGAGGCCACTACCAGGGACAAACACAGACTGCAGCGCATCGTGCGCTCCGCCGAAAAAGTGATTGGCTGCAGCCTTCCATCTCTCCAGGACCTGTACGTCTCCACAACTCAGGGGCGAGCAGGCCGGATACTTGCTGACTCTTCCCACCCTGGACATGGACTATTTGAGCCACTCCCCTCTGGGAGAAGGTTACGGTCCATTCGGACCAGAACCTCTCGCCACAAGAACAGTTTCTTTCCTGCTGCTGTTGAACTCATGAACACTTTATAACATTTGCACTATGGTCACTTTATAACCAGTATTTTTGGCACCTTATAATACCTGCACTAAAAACACAATCATGCCTTTACTTATCAGTGATTTCAATTTCAATTTTCTACTCAGTGTTCTATGTTTAGTAAGTGTTAGTTCTATGTTTATTTAATGCTCTATGTTTACTTGGAATTCTACGTCGCACTGAGTCGCCAAAGAAAGTTCCTAGTTTGTGAATTGTTCACTTACAATGGCAATAAAGTTTAATTTAAACAAGTTTGTTGTCAATGGTCTTGTACAATTTTTGACTAAACCTTTTAGAGACTTTGGGGATGATTGTAGTAGAGTCATAAGTACTGTATATTTCACACCCACTATATAGTACATCACATTAACCTAATGCCAGCGGTGATAAAAATGAGGAATTTAAGAGTAGATTTTTGACTCTCACACTCCTCATCTGTAAAATGTAAATGACCTGAAAATCACTTGATCCAAAGCTGCTCCTGTACAACTGCTTTGATTGGCATATCTTGCGTAGTGATTAAAATGTAAATTTTAAATGTATTTAAAATCTATTATCATATACAGTATCTACTGTACAGTTTTGTGCTTCGGCGCAGTTTTCCATCAATAGTGGAGAAATGCAAAACATAAAATCTTCTTGCTCGAGCTGGCATTTGGTATCAGTGTTGCCAATTTGACGACTTTGTTGCTAAATCTGGCAAACCAAACCTTTTGCGACATCTCAGCAACTACTGACAAATCGATCAACTTTTTCTGGCATCATTTGAGAGTTCTCAAAGTGGTGACTCCTCCCTGAGTCACCACCTTATCGTGGTGGAGGAGTTTGCGCCTGCACCCATGGGGCCCGGTCGGGCACAGCCCGAAAAGGTATCTTGGGTCCCCCCTCCCATGAGCTCACCACTCGTGGGAGGGGACAAAGGGGTCGGGTCCAAAGAGAGCTGGGTGGCGGCTGGAGGCAGAGGGCTTGGCGGTCCGATCCTCGGCTACAGAAGCTAGTTCTCTGGTATTTGGGGACTTAAAAATAAAAGCACTATTGTGCTGCTGTTTCCTTCACAACCAGCAGCAGCAGGTGCTGCTGAGAGGTCTGCAGTGCCCCAAAGCAGTCACAAGCTGTCAGTGCAGTCAGCTCCTGCACACTGGTGCCCTGTCCACACAGATGCGGGTATCTCATAAAACAAAGGATTTTTTCAACGTTTTTGCCTATCCTCCACACGAATCCACAAATACAGTTTTCAAAACCTCTGGTTGCAAGGTGTGGATCTGGAGAAAACTCCAGGACACAAATAAGCGGAGTTTTGCCTTTCCAAACGTCACTTCCAGCGACAACGTATGTGGTGACGTCACACACCCGTCCTGTATTTACATCAGAAACAACATGAATGCCCTCATAACTGATAGTATTTTCTTGCGTCTTGTTGACTATGTATTCTAAATCAACGTTTAGAAATCATCCTAACTTCTTCTCAGTCCACAAAAACGACCCCGGCGCCATGTTTTATGTTTTGCAGAAGGGATCACAGAGAATGATTCTGATTGGATAAAATTTTAGTAACTATTGCCTCCTACAGGTTTGGCATGCCTATGACTGTGGTTCTGAATGCATTTATCCGGTTATGTGAGGATGCGTTTTTTCTTTTAATACAAGGTCGTGTAGACACCATTTTTTTCATAAACAGAGGGACAAATATGCAGTTTTAAAAATACCCTGCTACGTGTGGACAAGGGCTGAGAGCAACCAGTTCTTGGCTAGGGGACTGAGCGCTTCATTGTTTTATCTCTCTGTTGTAGATAAAAATATCCAGAACAGAGTGGAAAAATACTCCCTTTCTAGCATCTGCATTGTAGTTATTTATTAAGAAGTATGACATCGTATCGATATATATGATAACATTAAAAAATAGCTCTGATAACTCAAAACTCCAATGAGGTCCGATTACCCAAATTGTGGGTTAGGCTGAGCAAAAGCGCTCCTTTTCTGTGACGCGCAGCAAACTGCATAACTTGCATAAATGACCAGCCTTTCCCATCATTGAAAATACCGGCTTTACCATCATCAAAGATACCAGCTTTTGTCCGCCTGCAAACCCCTTTGGTGCATGTTTTGTACTTCTGAAATGCTCCTATTTATATTGTTTTGTCAAAAGTAGTGATGTTGTGACATTTGGTAAGGACAAAGCTCCAAGTAAAGTTTGTCAAATCCAACTTTGTTTGTGTCCTATTTGCTTCCAGGTATTCCCAAATTAGTTATACCTAAATTTAAACAATAGATATAACAAAGTTATCTCTACCGGTCAGGAAAAGCAAGAAGTTATTTTTATCGGCTTAAATTTTTTTTGCAGACTTGCAAATAATTGCTATGAAAATAAGACATCCTGGCTGAGGCAGAGTCAAACGTAACATTACCAGCACTGTAGTTCTATTTCAGTCTGCCCCAAAGTCAAATCAACACCCACCATGTGCCCTCTAAAATAAGGTACAGCAGTACACTGCAGCTATTGCGCAGTGCCCCTGACAGGTGAGCATCCTCTCAAGAGGGAGAATGGAGCTCAATGTGACAGAAAAAAACAGTCAGGACACTGGCACACAGCAGAAAAATACCTTTTATCTGAGATACACTGGAAATTGTACAAGAAAACTGTAAATGAATAGCCCTACAGTAAGATTCATTTTGCTCCTACAGCCTATGAGCTTTGAAGAAAGTCTGATAAAAAAGACTGTCAAGGGAAGGAGCAATAGTTCCATATGGTTCCATGAGCACATAATAGCCCACAGCGAGATTCAGCCAAATGTTAACCACCGCTTTGAATGCATTGCTTTCTGTGTCAAACACAATCCACACTCTTGCCCTCAGTGATATATGACTTACCCTGACTACATCTTTATCTCCCTACATTACCTCGACAACCATTCTGGTTTATATTTGCTGTGATATACATTCCCAGATAAATTGTTCATTAAAAATTATCTGGAGTGGTAATTGTTACACATAGACTATGAGAGGTTGTGTCAGGAGTGAATAAACCAAATAAACAAAAAGGTCCACTTCCTCTATAAATACATCAATCACATGCATATAAATCTACATACATACACATCACCTTACAAAGACATAAAGAATCCAGAATGCGTTTGGTAGGTTTATTTTACCAGAGAGAAACAAAATGCCATATAAAAAAAGAAATCAAGAAAAAGAGGTTCCAAAACATTTCACATCACTTATTCCTTCAGGCTTTTGACTTGAATCCATTTACCCCCTACACATATTACACTTAAACATTTTTAATATTTTTTGGTTTGTTAATTTTAAAGTAAGTAAATAATTAATAATAATAATTTGTAATAGTTCAAAAATTGGTATTTCATGGTACGATTTTAATAAACGTTTCACTGATAAATAGATAAGATGTGAATTCCTCTGTGAAGTATCTACCTATCTTGGTATTAGTCGTGCATATCATTTATTTCACCAGGATATTGGATCCTTCCTTCAATGGGTGGAACTTCAGCTTCACTTTTGTCCACTTGCAAACACTATGATTTAAATCTGCATGCTAATTTGATCCCAAATTGAAAGGAACATCCAAATTACTCATTTTCAGGGGAATCCCCACTCTCTTATCCTGACATGCACATACGTTGACAGGTTTCACAGTGCAGGGATTGGAAAACCAATATAAACATTCAAGATTAACCACTCTTAAAGCACAAAATAGTCATCAAACTTACTTATTCATAAAACTCACACAGAGCAATGAAGAACTTCATACGGTGTCTCCTTCCTTCTTTCTGCTATGACTGAGGGCTTTCTGCTATGACACGTTCATTTGCGCTCATAGTTGTGTGTTAGGTGCACATTGTTTTTTATTTGTATTCATGTACCACCATGACAATTACATGACAAGTACCCAACTTTGGGAACCTAGGCACTAGGCCAGGGGTCTCAAACCTGTGCCATGGAGGGCCGAGAGCCTGCAGGTTTTCTTTTGGGTCACTAAAGCAGGTGATTTTAATGATCAACACCTCCTTCAATTTGAGGGAAGGAGTGCATTAGTTAAAATTGCCTGCTGGACAAACTGGTTGAAGAAAATACCTGCCGTGTCTCGGCCTTCCTTGGCATAAGTTTGAGACCCCTGCACTAGGCCATTCGTATCGTGCTCAACTTGGCCATGATTCCGCCTCCCTCTCCTGGACCCCACTGGCGTGTGCTCACTATGCACAGTCATACTTCGGCCCATTGGATTGTGCCATCGCTTTTATACCGGTGCATTACTGCAACTTATTTGAAGTCTTTCTGATTATTAACCTAGTGCAAGCACTGGTTGTCCTGAATTACTTGCAAGAAAAGTGATCATCATTATTTAAATTACACGTCTTTATTACAGATGAGTGATGGTTTAAATATTTTTACTGGTCGATTCAGGTGTTTACTGGCAAACCTTAGACAGGCCAATACATGTACCTGTTTAAGCAATGTCTCTATTGGCAATAAATATATTACTCTGATGGTAGTGATGGAAATTTTGGCTCCTCAGATATTTTTCTTGCCCTTATTTATTATTGGTACACAGTACCAAATTATGTGTACTGTGTAAAAATAATTACTAATGTAAAAAATGATACCAAAATGTTTATTATTTATATTGATTTATTTAAATTCTCAATGAATAGCTACAAAAAATATTACATTTGTAAAATAATATTATAAAAGACCCATCTCAATAGACATATTTCAAGGTCCCATTTCAGCATGCAAACTTCTAGCTTTTTACAGTCAAACAACAGAACATCAACACCACACAACACAACATAAATGAAAAAGTGCAAAACAAAAAGAAAAAGCAGCATCCAGGTAACAATTGTCTCTTTACTGGAGATTCATTCAAAAACTTCTCCTCCATGTGCTGTATGTTTAACCCCACCCGTATTGTGGCACAATTTCACAAAAAAGAAGACAAGAAAAAACAAAACGGCTCCCAATTGGCTCCCATTAAAGCGAGCAGGCTCCTGTGGTTCATTTCAAAGAGCCGGCTATTAGAGCCGATTTGTTCGTAACCGAGACATCCCTATCTAGTCTTGTATTCTTCATGCTATGAGCTATTTGAAAAACACTTCTTTCAGTATCACTATTGGATTGGTATTCCAAATACCAGTGTCTGAATTTTACTCGATATCGGATTAGAAAGGAAATCAGTGGCGGCGTACATCACTAGTCCCAGCTCCCTTGAGATCATGAAAAAAGCCTTTCTCGTGTAATTCTGGATTGTTTCCTCACCTTTCTCAGAACAATCCTAACCCCACAAGAGCTGGACAGAGAGTGAAAGCGAGAATGAGAGAATTTTATCATATATTTATTCAATTATCAATTACCAAACAAGCAGCAGCGTTTTTCCCACAAAGCTTCTTGCTGAAGGGACAGGACAAGATCAGATGTCTTGATAGTAATACTTCAATCTTAGCCTGTTCTTATTGGTTGTAAGTTGTTTTGATTCTTGTGAAGCACCTTGGGCACTATTGGGATCTTGTAAAGTGCTATACAAATAAACTTTGATTTGAAACTTTTATTTGATTACTTATTTCACTAAAATACAAATTAATTTACAACCTTGTTTTTTTTTGTCTGTATGTTTTTGTGACATACGTTAATGTGTGGTCATATTAACTGATACATATTATTTTGATGAGAGGACTCAAGAGCATTTATATGTAATTATATAAGCATTTATTTTGGGAGTTATATCTCTGTTTAATCACTAGGGAGCATTTCTGCCTCAATGAGGCAGACATTGTCATTCTGGCTTTCATCAGACAGAAGCAAGAGAAGACAACACGTCGTTCTACTCACCTTATCATTTCTGTGTCTTTTTACAGGTCAGTAATGTGTCATAATTGGTATGTTGTGTATATTATTTAAGTGAGTATTAGGCTACGTTCACAATGCAGGGTATGATTTTTTTATATGGTCATTCACATTACCAAACAATTGTCACTTTCTATGTGAACGCAAAGCATCTGGAAAGTGACGTGCATGCACAAAAGCACCACATCACTCGCATTTCCGTGTGTTTATGGAATTAAACTATGAGCTCTAGTGATGTGCAATACATTGATTTCATTTCTGATTCTATACTGGGTAAAATTTAGGCTGGTTTCGGCGATAACAATTCAATACTATGTGCAAATTTACCCTATGTGTCTAGTAAATTATACAATATAGTGTACTGTATTCAAAATGATAGCATAAAGACTACAACTGTTAATTGTTAATTAACAATTGTCATTGTTAATTAATTATTTTAAACCCTGAAGTATACTGAGGTAGTGGGGTGATTTAATGTATAGCCAAGCTAATATAAAACAGAAAAAACAACGGACAAAAAAACTGCCACATTCCAACTCACATCCACTAACACTCCCTCATAGTACCATACAGCCAAGGGTGACAGGTCACATCACACTCCAGAGCAGGCGGTGTCCTTAAAAGGCCTCTCTTACACTCTTACTCTATTACAGAGGCGTGGATTTAAGGTTCAAGGGGTCAAAATAAGGGATCAATCATCTGCCATCAGTCAAAACAGTGTGCATGTACTGTACAGATTGAAGCTACAAAAGTTAACTTCACACTCTGAGATTGTGAGGTGTGCTTAGAATGTGCATGTTTATCAACAAGAAAAACATGACTGTAACTGAGCTCAAGGGATTATGCAGTCACACTTAGGTGAAATAAATAGCACTGAACTATTCCAAGCGCTAATGTGTGCTAAACAAAATGAGCATGAGACTCGTCAGCAATTCTTATCCAGAGTCATTGGGCTCAAACAAAGAATTCTGCTCTCATCCAAACAAGCTGAAGCACAAACGGCGTACAAGTGGTGATCCAGGAAAAGCGTGAAAGGTTGATTCCCCAACTCACACAGCTGCTTAGTGGAGCTGTGTGCATATCTGACAACACGGCTGAGACGATCGCAGAAAGATTGCGACGCCTCCAGCACGCAGCTACTCCCAACATCCGTGGACGCAGGGCAGCTGCTCACATAGCGTATCAGAAATTAATGCACCTTGCTCAGCCAGGGCGAGCGGCTCTTTCCGCTGTACAATATGGTTCTCCCGGTCAGGAGAACCACTTAATACTCTCACGTTGGGGTGCAAGACTTACTGAAGGCAGTGGTTTTCAATTATTTTCTGTCATGCCCCCCCAGGGGACCAAAATGTAATCACACCTGCGCGATTTAAAATACTTTGGAGAAACTGATATCTATTTATTAATCCATATTGTACATACAGAACTCAAAACTGTAACTGTAAGAATATGCAACCAAATCGACAGCTGTGGATACAAGTGTTTTCAATAGTAAAAGTGCATGTTGGCAGGTCTATACTAAACGTGAAACATTGCCTCTCATGTCCCCCCTTTTGAGAAACACTGCACGAAAAAATCAAAATAACCATGACATTATTTTTCTGAGAAAATCCCTCATTGGTAGCATTCAACAAATCAAAAAAAAAATGTTGAGACTGGGTCATCTGACAAAAGAAATTTGATGGTACAATATGTCCAGAACAACAGCACTTTGCCAACTACCTGTTGATGTGAGCCACTTCACAGAAGATAAAGAAGAAATTCTGACCAAAATGCTGTATCAGGAGTCATCGGCTTTTGCAAGAAGTGAGAAGGAAACTGGCTGTACTGCAAGTTTGCATGCTCGATTCAGTAACTTTAAATCGATTCAATAACTTTTTTTACCAAAAATTCAAGCAGTCTGTGAAATAAATAGCTGGATACGGGCAGTGCAGGTGAAGTTTCCTAAATTTCCTTTGCTTTTTGTAAGGGAATCAGGTACACACTAATTATGGATACAAACAAAAAGGTAAACAACAATTCATGGCAAATGCATTCACGTTTTATTTGCATAAAGTGCAACTAACACTTAAGGTTGAATTAAGAATAAATTAAAATGTTGAATGATTAATTATATCTAATAAAACATGCCAAACTTTAATTTGTTACCTCATTCACTTCTCTAACCAAAGTATTAAAGAAGTTAGCGCCACCAGATTTGAATGACATTTCATGTGCAGATAGATATTAAAGTGAATGAATATCCTATATACTATAACGTTTGGAAAGACACTCTTAAAGCTACAAGGAGATGTTTGATCAACACGCTTGTCATTGCAAGAAAAAAAGGAACATACGCCAGAACAACAGTGGCTCCCAAATGACAAGTCCCTCCATTCAACCAGAACACAACACACGCTCGCAAAGTACCTTTTATCATGTCCTGATGCTCCGATCCATGAGTTTGAAAGGCTTAAAGTTGGACTTAACTTTGGATGTGTCATCTAGCTAACAAACATGTATACCAAGCTCTTATTCTTGATCCGACATGACTCTCTGATTTTTATCGTCTCTTTCCAGAGAAGCCAGATTAACCAGAATGTTGTGCCCGCCTTCTCCTCCCCTGTGTTTTTAAGCATGGCTGGCTAGAGGTGGCACAACTGGGGACACCTTCTGCTGATTGCCAATGGCTCTACTTAGGTTGACAGCATGCTCCTGGGAGACGCTGCTTCTGTCTTCCACTGCTGCTTGTTATTCATTCATGGACTACTCCTGCTTTGTGAATTACTTTTTGCTAGCGTGTTCTTTTTGTGCTTTTCCATCTTAGCTTTTTTAAACTATGCAAAGTTTATGGTGAGCGTCGTCCTTAGTTATTTGTCCAGTTGATCCTCCTGCTTTCCAGCCAAGCCTTCTGCTTTTTGCTGCCTTTGTGATACTTTGTTTCATGGTACCGTTATCTACAATTAGTTTTCCCTGCACCATTTATTTTCATTCCTTGTGTTGCTACTTTGTTTTATTAAAAGACTTAAGCTGACACCAGCTTTCCAACTTTGCATCTGGGGTCCAACCCACAACTAACTGTAACATCCTGGTCTCATCTGAAGGTGTGCACATTGACCCAAACGACATTGAAGCTGCAAAGTCACTCACTGCTAAAATTCCCATGGTAGTCGGTGGTGTGAGACAACTTCTGAGATTTCTCAGCCACTATCACAGCTACGTTTAAGAGATTTAATGCATTGCAAAGCCATTTAACGACCTATTAAAAAAGTCAAACCAGCTACCTCAAAGGTGAATTCCCAAAAAGTCATTGCCAAAAGAATCCAGCTGTTCTCTAGAACTTCTGTGAATGGACTAGTGAGTACCTGGGAGCACTAAAACAGCTAATGAACTGGCTAATGGGGAGCTAACAGGGACACGAGAGCCTGTATAAAGCGCAAAAAAGGTGGGCTTGCAATGTATGTGAACAAATGGTGCTGTCATTCTGGGCATGTGAACATTAAAATGTCCTTCTGCAGTAGGGACATCAAACTCCTAGCTGTCAGCATACATCCTTACTACACGTCGAGGCAGTTTAGTCATGCAGTTGAGCTGCTTTGTTGAGGTACGGTGTTTACATGCCTCCGTGTGTGTGGCGTCATCCAGTGCAGCCTGAGGGTCTCGTCTTGATCTCCAGTGATTTCGATCATGTCACACTTGACCAAACACTGGCTGCCTTCTACCAGTATGTGGACTGTAACACCGGGGACAACACAACTATGGACCAAATGTATGCACATCAAAGATGTATACACTGCTGCCCCTTGCCTGCATTGGGGACGGCAAAACACAACCAGGTCTTGCTGAAAAGTCTTTATATATCAAAAGGGAGGAAATTACCAATAAAAAAACACTAATTCAGGAAGTGATCCCCTGAGGCTGAGCAGGCTCTGATAGACTGCTCTGAGACCACTGACTGGGATGCAGTGCAGGGCCCCCTCTAAGACAATGGAAGAAATAGTCGCCTGCACCACAGACTCCATCGAACTTGGCATGGATGTTGTTGTGCCAGTAAGGACTGTACGCTGCTTTGCTAACAACACGCCCTGGATAACAAGTGACATCAAAGACCCTCGCAACCTGAAGAAGAACAGCTCCAAAGATGGTGACACACAAGCGCTTAAGCAGGTACAGAAGAAACTGAGAGTCCAGCTAAGGGCAACATAGGAGCAGAACGGAAGAAAAATAAAACAGAAGGTGCACAACAACAACATGAAGGAGGTTTGGCAGGGCGTGAAGACCATCACGGGCTGCAGCTCAAAGACAGGCACCCACATTGAGGGGGATGTGTGAAGGGCAAACCAGTTAAACCAGCTTTTCAACAGATTTGACCAGCCCATCCTAAACACAGCAGCCCCAACACAAGTCACCAACACGGAGGGGACACCTCCCCCCACCATACACCCTTCATGCAACCCACAAAAGCTGCAGCTCAAGTACGTGCTGAGCTCATAGGAGGCTGCGCTTCAGTAAAGCAGCAGGTCCAGAAGAAGTTTCACCTCAACTTCTGGAAGCCTGTGCATGGGAGCTGGGAGACCCTCTACAGCGCATTTTCAACCAAAGCCTGGGGTTGGTGAGGGTTACACAGCTGTAGAAAACATCTTGCATTGTTCCAGTCTCAAAGAGACCACATCCTGGTGAGCTGAAAGACTTTAGGCTGGTAGCTCTAACATCGCACATGATGAAGACCATGAAACAGCTGCTGCTCTATCGCCTAATGCCACAGACACACCCTGCACTCAACCCTCTGTAGTTTGCATACCGGGAGAAAGTGGGAGTTGAGGACGCCATCACCTTTTTGCTTCACCAATGGACAGACACAGCAATTCTGCTGTTACATTTTGAACTTCTCCAGTGCCTTTTACACCATTCAACCTCAGCTCTTCAAGAACAAACTGACACGAATGAGGGTAGGATCACACCCGGTGGCTTGGATCTACCTGACTGGTACTGGTAGACCTCAGTACAGTACTCAGTACGACTGGAGAACTGCAGGTCCAACACCAGAAGCACGGCAGCACCACAGCTCCAGGTACCTGGGAAATGGTGCTGGACTACGACTAGGTGAAACAAGACACACAACAAACCTGTTTGCAGTTAAGGCGACCGTGTGGAGGTTTTTCACGTCTATAAATACCTGGGAGTGCATCTGGATGATAAACTGGACTGGACTGCCAACATGCATGTCTGTCTGTTTGTCTAGCTACAGACAAATGCTTCTGTGCAAGGCGCTGCACTGTATCAGCTTCATAATGGCAAGTTGTATGGCTCTAGAACACCGACCCCAGTTCGAACTATAAGCTTCACAGTGGAAAATTTGAATTTTTGGCACTCAAATTGTCAGTGTGTGAAAAATGTAAAGGTTACTTTTATTATGCACCGCATTTCACCATTAACACCAACAATAACCCCTTAACCTACATGACAAGTACTGAAAAGTTGAATGCTGTTTGACATGTTTGGGTGGTTGAGTTGTCTCAAGTTCAAGTTTAAAAAATACAGTCCTGGGAAGGCAAGCATATGTGGAGAAATTTACTGTTGTCGTATGAAGTCGTGCAAGCCACCCGGACCAAAACCAAAACACAGAAAGAACCTAACCATCAGCAAAGCAAAATAGGCCAAAAATTTCATCCGCCGCTTTGGCTTCCCAGGTGTATTGCACTACAACCACGGTCATGATTTTGAGAATGAGTTCTTCAAGACCCTCCATGAAAAAGCAAGGGTTGAACACTCAAGAACCACCCACTACCAGTGTCAGGGAAATCAAGCTGAGATGTAATAGAAGTCTTCTGAAACCAACAAAGAGAAAGACCGAAAACAGTGCATATAGTTGATGAAAAACACCCAATGACACCCAAAAACTCTGCTGACACGGGATAAAATCATGACGGGTGGAGTGCCGTTTCTGGATTGGGGTTTAATTCCTGCCCCAAGTTGAGGAGGGAAAAATAGATCAATAAGCAGATTGGTGCGATGTCCACAGTGATGCGAACACAGTGATACCTCGATCAGTTGTGGGAAAGAAGAAGCTTAGCTGAAAGGCAAATCAATTTACTGTAAATCTACTGTACAGTTGTACCCTCACCTATGGTCATGAGCTTTGATTATGAGATCAAGCTGCCAAAATTAGTTTTTTCTCAAGGGTGGCTGGGCTCTCTCTTAGAGATAGGATAAAAAGCACGACAACCGGGTAGAACTGCTGCAGTCTGGGCTTCCCTTCTTAGTCTACTGCCCCGGTGACCAGACCTTGGATAAGCTGAAGAAGATGGACGGATGAACATTTATACTGTCAAAGAACAGGTAGCAGACAGCCGTGTTTATGTTGTCCACATGGAGACACGAAACAAGTGGAATACCTGAGTTCTGCACCATCACTTGCTTTTACTAGTTAACGACCTTCCCATAGCAATACCATCTCATGAAAACGCACCGGTACCAAAAAGTCAAGCCCAGTTGGCGTCAAACAAGAGATAATATGTGAGACAGCACAAATAAAACACAAGTGGATCCGATTCTAAGGACAGAACTGGAAGATATTGGCTCAGTTCCTGTGAAAAAAAGAGACATAGACCCCACTCACTTGCACCTACCTGCTGCTCTCCAAACATGAGAACAGCTAGTGAACTGGGGGGACCCTTTAATCCAGAGAGAGGTGAGAGTTCTCCCCATGCAAATGGAGGACATCACCGACAGGGTAAGGAGGTCAGGCCGGGAAGGAAAACCTAAACCTCATTCCACTGTTAAAGTTTCCACACTCAGGGCACCTTATATACCTACATGGCGCATTTTCATCTACCACCGTACACACCTTAGACATATAGTGTGCCATTATTTTACTAAGGGTTTGCGAATATTTGGCTTTGTGCTGTAAAACGACAAAAACGTTTTGACGATGCAAACATCAGTGGTCATTCCTTTTAGGTGGTTTATTATTTTTATGTGTATATTTGAGGATTCAAGAGCCTTATATGTCACTACATGAGCATTCATGTTGGGAGTTGTATGTTGCATGTCCGTTTAATCACTACGTGGCATTTTCGCCTCGATGAGTCAATGATAAGGCGGGGATTCTCCTTCCGGCTTCTATCAGAGAGACGCAAGAGAAGACAACACATCGTGCTGTGCCTGCGCGTTATCATTTCTGTGTCCTTCTACCGGTCAGTATTGTGTCAGATGTACACATTATCAATATATTGTGTTTCCATAATGTTTAAGTGAGTATTAGTGCAATGTTTATTGTGACGTTTGTTTGGTGTACTTTATTAAATGCGCCATGATTCAAATGACAGGAGCTAGACTAGACTGCTATACTGTATCTTGTGAGCTCGGTATGTGTTTCAAACTTAAACTTATTTTTGTCGCCATGCACATTATGAAAAATGTGTTTGTTTAATATGTTTGCAACAATACCTTTATGTGTTAGGTGTTTAAGTGTTTGCACTTTTTTCTGGAATTTTGCCCATCATCGACAATCCATGTGAGACATGAGCACATGTCTTTCCCTCTTTTGAGCGTTCTAAAGATATGAAAACAGACAGCTCAGTAGTGCATGTAATGAGATATACCTGTCCCGCCTACAAAGACTGCTATTAAAACAACGTTTATGATTTTATATACATGCTGTGACCACGTAGTAATAGGTACATTCATGCTAACATTTAATGCTTGGTATTTTGCATATTTTGGCCATTCTAAGCATTACCATAACTTCTTTGCTCGGCTGGATTTGGTTTTGGCATTGTGGGGGTGACGCTGATGCACTACGGGCGAGAGTACGATGAAGCTAGTCGCTAATGGGTGTGTTCTGGCTAAGTGCCAGTAATGTCGTTGGATGGGCGTAACAATGTTAGTAATAATGATGATAACAATATTGCTGTAGCTTGGTTAATATGCATGTCACATTATATGTAAATGAGCGTTGTTGCCGCTTTTTGGATTTTTTGTCCGAAGGCTTTGTAGGCATAATAGGCAATTCCCATTAAGTGCATTCTTTTCATCTTTTTAGCTCTTTTTATATCTTTACAATGCACAGAATAGAGAAAAACATATGTGTTCATGTCTCACATAAGGGTTATGGATAATGGGCAAAATAAAAAAAAAAGTCCTAAACACAAATGCACTTTTGTAAACACATTATAAAAACATATACATGTGTCTTTCAAAATGTACAGGCAAATAAATATGGTATTAAATATGTATACAACACTCCCCAAGTGTCATTTGGTTTGGAATTGTCATTCCCTTGCACTACAATTTGTTAAGAATATTGATAAAAATAAGAAACAGGCCAATGGCTTGTTGAAGTACAACTGCATTAGATATTCGAACAAAGCCTTTTGATCCATTATAGAAGAACTCCAGGCATGTAGATTGAATGACTGTCAAGTTAATGAAAATAACTGTGACAATAAAATCAAACAAAAACAAGACAAGATAGCACATCATGTTGCTCCCTTATCATTTCTTTGTCCTTTTACTGGACCACATATAATTTGACTCCGGGGCTACTCAAAGATGTCTTTGTATGGAGCGCCTTTAGCTTTGATTACAACACACATTTGCTGTGGCATTGTTTCGATAAGCTTCTGCAATGTCACAAGATTTATTTCCATCCAGTGTTGCATTCATTTTTCACCAAGATCTTGCATTGATGATGGTAGAGTCTGACCGCTGCGCAAAGCATTTTTCAGCACATCCCAAGGATTATCAATGGGGTAAAGGTCTAGACTCCATGTGTGAAAATGATGTCTCATGCTCCCTGAAGCACTCTTTCGCAATTTGAGCCCGATGAATCCTGGCGTTGTCATCTTGGAATATGCCATCAGGGAAGCAAAAATCAATTGATGGAATAACCTGCTCATTCAGTATATTCAGCTGACCTCATTCTTTAGGCACAATGTGTTGCTGAACCTAGACCTGACCAACTGCAGCAACCTCCTACCTATTTGCTTAGTCCAATCCAGGTGGCGACTTTCTTTTTTGGCCAGGCGGTGTGTAATACTGTATAATAACTGCACGACTACTTTCATTTTAAAGAGTAATTGCACGCTGTAACAAAACTTTTGAAAAACACACAGATCTTTTCTATTTTCCTCTGTTTGGTGACCTTGAGCCCATGATGGCTGATGACATTCCCACGCTGAGAAATGATAGTGGTTGTTACAGAAGAGCTGTAATATTGCAGCTACGGTCAAATTAGATTTTAAGTTTGATTACTGTTTATTGGTTTACTCGGACCCCACTTTTTCTAAGGGACTTTTAACATAAGTGTGCTTTTCCAATGAATAAGAGCCACCCTGTATTTCCCAATTCACACTGGCACGCATTTGATGGTGAGATTACAGCGTGGAAAACTGCGAGCAAGGCGTGCTTTGTGTGAGCGCAGCTGAGGGAAAGGAAGGGCAAAGCAAATGATAAATCGAAGCAAAGGGAAATTAGCGTCGTAAAAAACAACGAGCAAACGAGTCCTACCTTTGACAAAGTTCAGAGCGGAGGCAAGGCGGATCGGAGCCGGTTCATCGTGGGGCTCGGTCAAGTCCCCTGCCGGAGAGACGTCTACCTGCTGTGCGCCACACCGCGCGGGGGCCACGCCGGCGACGGTTTCACCTGACGAGAAGGACCCAGCGAGAGGCTCGTCGGCAGCGTTGAGTGGGACCCGGGGCTAAAATAGAATTGAGCTTTCTGCTAACGCCTCAGCTGCTACCACCCACTCCTCCATCGCTGCCCTCCCCGCCGGGCACGCGGCTTACGCGTACTTTGTAGGAAGGAGGGGGGAACCGAGCCCTCGTCTCCCCTTCACCCCTTCTCTCTGTCCCTAGGCACGTGCCGTGTAACTTCGCATCGGTATAAAAAACACGACGTCTGAATACTAGCCTCGCACTTCCCCGGTGGGATTCTATTTTCCGGTTAAGTTCACCCCAAACCTCCAAACCAATTCTTTCCCAGGACGAAGCGGCGTTCTTCTAATGTAAGAGTCACGGGAAAAGCTCTCCGCGCGTGCTCAGCGTGGATAAAGAGCGACCAAAAAAAGGGGGGCAAGAAGAAACGGGATGAGGGAAGGATGCCTGCGCGTGCAGCGTAGCTGGATGAATGACAACAAAACAGCTCCTTTGTCCAGGAAATACGTCACACTTGGAGGGTACAAGACTGTAGTGCATGCTTGATTGATGTCGCCTTGAAGACTTGTGCTGCATGTGTGTACATTTTCATTGTTAGAATTTCAATACGTTTAATTAAGGCTAAGGTACAATTCAATGTATCTTCCAGGGATTAAAATGTGTATAACATTCATTCATTTTCTATACCGCTTATCTTCATTAGGGTCACGGGGATGCTGGAGCCTATCCCAGCAGACTTTTGGGCGAGAGGCGGGGTACACCCTGGACTGGTCGCCAGTCAATCGCAGGGCACATATAGACAAACAAACATTCACACTCACATTCAATTTAGGAATTTTATGGACAATTTAGAGTTTTTGGAATGTGGGAGGAAACCGGAGCACCCAGAGAAAACCCACACACACACGGGGTGAACACAGAGATGCCCAACGAAGATTTGAACCCAGGTATTCCAGCTCTCCTGACTGTGTGGCCAATGTGCTAACCACTCAGCCACCATGCGGCCATGTGTATAACAAAAATACATCATTATTAATATTGATATTAGATTACTTCCGTCCGTTTCGTAACTCTTATCTGGTTCATTGCAACAAGCAACTGGGGACAGGTGGACTTCCCACAATGGACAATCACAATGCCTATTTGCGATTAAGCATTCTCGCATAATCTCGGATTTCTTATTTGTGGGGAAAAAACCCTACTCTGCTTTTTCTCTGAAAATTAAAAAAAAAACGATCTTATCAACCCTGAAGTCCGTAATAATTTTCAATAAGTGATAATGAAGCATCGAAAGTACAGTACACACCATTCATGCATGTAATGCAGTGCTTCTCAAATTGTGGGGCGGGCCTGAACTGTCAGGTGGGGAATGTGAGGCAGTGCTACTACAGACCTGCCAACATGTACAAATTTATTGTACTAAGCATGCAATTTGACGGTTGAGTACACTTGCATTTTCTTGGTTACAGTAACAAAATAAATAACAAATAAAATAACAATAAATAACAAATGATGGCCTAAAATAATTGGGAACCACTGATGGTTGCGCCCTGGGACGTTCTAGCAGGACTAGCTTTTGACAGTCGGCTTTGTTACAATCAGGCCCCAAAACCTGCAGCGAAATGAACACAGAGTAATATATGATCATGAGTTGTTACTGGAATTACTTGGGATGTAAATTTCTTTGTGCTACATATACAATTTGATGCAATGTATGATTCAATTTGATTCCACGGCTAATATTTGCTTATGTAGAAATTCATTCTACATTATAAAATAAACATGACAACTATGTGAAAGTGACATTCATATTGTGTAATGTGTAAAAGAGTATCATATCCCCAACCATGCTGAGCCGTGTTGAGTGTAAAGCCGGACTTATCTGTTCCACAAAGGTAGCTTTCTTTTAAAGCAGCTGTATCGCCATGGTAACACAGACTAACATCATAACCTGGGCCCAACCAAGTCATGTCCAGGTTTTCATCTTAAAATTGGCTATGAAAATGCCACTGTTTCATTGTTTAACTAATTTATGTCACTGTTTATTGAGAGCCCACAGAGCCCCCGAGGGGACATGTAGAAAAAATAAATTGAAAGAAAGAACATTCCCTGATTTATAATCAAGATAGATTTTCAGCCAAAGGAATATGCAACATATGCTCACTTTTTGAGTCTAGCACCAGGAATACAACGTATGAAATATTCATTGGGCCGCACGGTGGATGAATGGGTAGCATGTTGGCCTCACAGTTAGGAGGTTCTGGGTTCAAATCTCCATTGGGCATCTTTGTGTGGAGTCTGCATGTTCTCCCCATGCATATCCCACAGCAATCTTTGCAAGAGCACTCAACCCATTAGTCTTCTTATTTACAATATTTGCTGACGGAATAAGCACTCTGGGGCATCAATCAACCAGAAAACACTTGTTTATTCAAACAAGGAAAAAAATTGTAAAAGGAAAAAAATTAAAAGGTCACCTCAAACCGTGTCAACACTGCCATCTATTGACCATTAAAAGATATAGCACTTGAAAACAAACATTTCAAAGATAAACAAAGACAGTTGCTGCTCCCCTGTACTTATTTTTTTGAATGGATAAGTGTTAATATGTCAACGGGTGTGCAATGTTGAGCTAGTAGTAGTAGCTAACTTTTGCGTTTCCACACTCAGCATTATTCTGCAAGCGGGGGCGACATTGTTGCTTTTAGAAGTTATAATTTTTTGGGAGCTTGTCATAACACTTCATAATAATTACTTCCTCATTTATGGTAAAAAACACCAAAACCGATGGTTACATTTACATCTACACAAGTCAAACACATCTTTTTATGTGAACGCACACTGAGCACAAATCTGAGAGCAGGACTTGACAAAGTAAATCGATTGACCGTGTTTGGGGGACTTCAGGTTTCTTCGTAGATAGCAACCTCGATGGCCTTCAACTAAAAACTTGCATCATACGAGCTTCTTCTTGTGGTTTCCATGATGAAGGGGCGAGGATTTGAAAATAAGTACCAGTTAGTAATTTGTCGTGCGTGTTCTATCTGCTTTTTATCTGCGCTTTCTGCTATTCTTCTTTGCATTGATTTATACGTCTTATCTTGTTTTGGATTCTACTTCCACCCCCTAGCGGTGGAAGAAAAATCCACAGCATAGCCGCACTTTTGTATAAGCCGCATGATTCAAAACCCAGGAAAAAAGTAATGGCTTATAGTCCAGAAAATACGGTATATGAATTCATTCAATTGTAATAATAAACAAACCATTTATGAATATGAGAATTGATAACCTAAAAGAACATTAAATGTGATAAAGTGTGTGCAGGAAAAGAAAATTGAATAATAATTGTCTTCTCCAGGTTGGCATTGTGGTTAAAAGCATCTCTGGGTAGAATTACATGTTCATATTCTATTTGCATATTTTCCCAGTGCTTGCGTGGGTTTTCCCCAGGTATTTCCTCCCACATCCCAAAATCCATCCATTTCCTATCCACATTAGGGTTGCTGGGGAATGCTGGAGCCTCTCCCTGCTGGCGTCGGGCGAGAGGCAGGGTACATACAGACAAACAACCATTCACACTCACATTGATAGATCAATTAACCTAACAATTCTGGAGGAAACCAGAGTACCAAGAGAAAACCTACACATGCACGGGGAGAACAGGCAAACGCCACATAGTTGCCCAAGCATGTTAGTTCATTGTCCATCCATCCATAGGGTCGCAGGTATGCTGGAGCCTATCCCAGCTGAGTCAATCGCAGGGCAGACGTACAAACCCTCACACTCTAATGGACAATTTAGAGTCCCCAATTAACCTGACATACATGTTTTTGGAATGTGGGAGGCAACCGGAGTACCCATGCAAACATGCAAACTTCGAACCCTGAACCTCCTGACTGTGAGGTCATGCTACCCACTCATCCACCGTACGTGTGAATGGCTGTTCATTCATTCATTCATTTTCTATACCGCTTATCCTCATTAGGGTCACGGGGATGCTGGAGCCTATCCCAGCAGACTTTGGGCGAGAGGCGGGGTACACCCTGGACTGGTCGCCAGTCAATCGCAGGGCACATATAGACAAACAACCAGTCACACTCACATTCATACCTATGGACAATTTAGAGTCGCCAATTAACCTAACATGCATGTTTTTGGAATGTGGGAGGAAACCGGAGTACCCGGAGAAAACCCACTCACGCACGGGGAGAACATGCAAACTCCACACAGAGATGCCCAACGGAGATTTGAACCCAGGTCTTCCAGCTCTCCTGACTGTGTGGCCAATGTGCTAACCACTCAGCCACCGTGCGGCCCTGTTTAATAAATGTACCTGTGAATGGTTGGGTTAGTCCCCAAGTCACCAGTGACCCTAATGAGGACGAGTGGTACAGAAAATGGCTGGATGGTTCGTGTGTCGGTATTTCTATTGAAAAAGATTTACGGTCCAGGCCAGGAGGTTATGTGGCATCCAATAGGGAGTTTCTATTCAGATACATGACCAATGAATGCCCGTACAACATCCACGTAGACGCTTGCGTCTACTGCAGTGTGGGAGTGCCATCTTGTGGATTCCTAGTGTAATTGCACTCGCATTTAATCGCTGGCACCCCGTAGAGGGCGCCAAAACGCAGCCTTACTTTGACTCGCATGCGCGCGCGTCAGCCCTGTTCGCGCTTAACACGGGCCAAAGTTATCCCGGAATAAGACAGCACGCATGTGCAGCCAACCCGGATGTAGTTTTTCCCGAGCGTGTCGCCTCTTCTACCGAATGCAGACAGAATGCGGGACTTAAGCCGCTCCAACGGCCATTGCTGTGTTGCCAAGCGCTACGTCGGCCGCCTCAAGGAGAAGAGGAAGTGCATTTATGTCGTAGAGCTGCACTTTTGGTCACGGTGAGAAAAAGCACGTAAATCACCAAACCCCCGGCTGCTTTTTAAATGCAACGCGAGCAAGTGTGCGCGTCTGCTTGCGTCCGTGCACATATCAGCTCGTAACGGAGCCAGAGGATGGACCCGCGCGGCCGGAGGCACGAGCGAGGCAGCAACTGGACCGACCCGGAGATCGTGGAGCTGCTCCAGCTCTGGTCCGACGAATCCGTCCAGATAGAACTGGAGAGCTCGTTGCGCAACCAGCGCGTGTTTGACCGCATAGCGCTGGTCCTGCGCGAAAAGGGCATCTACCGCACCGGTGACCAGTGCAGGGAGAAGATCAAGAAGATGAAACTGGAGTACCGCCGCATTAAAGACAACCACAAACTGAGATGGTGGAAATTTTACGACGTGATGGACCGGGTTTTAGCTAACCGACCGGCTATCACGTACTCCACTCTGGGTGGAACCGTGGTAGCTCAGCAGGTGTTTCAGAGTCCATGTGGAAGCGACTCGTACTTGCAAGGGAGCTCTTCTGCAGGCTCCTTCGGTCCCGCTTCTTCAGGGGGGTTTCTGTTTGGTCAGCCCCCTAAAACTGGAGATCCGCTGGATGTAAAATGTGAGGATGTTGAGGAAAGTCTGTTGAACACAGATGTGGCACCCCCGGAAATGTACTACCAGTCGGGAGATGAACAGGAAACAGATGGGCAATCCTTACTAGGGACGGAGGACACATTGGGTCAAGGAGAACCTTCTGCTCATGCCAGGAGCTCACCTTCAGGTGAGGACCGTACAGTTGCAAACTCATTTGTTCTTCCGGTTTTTCAAACCGGCCAAGATACCTCACCTCTTGTTTCCCCATGGATGCGAACAAGATGACACCCGAGCGGTGATTAGATATCCCCAATCGGAACATTTATTTTTTCATGATCATAATATATTTGGACCGTGCAGTAGCAACGTTCTTTTGATTTTTATAACGTGACAATAATTGTGTGCAAAATGTCCCACAACAGGTTTGACTGACCTGAACCTTGCTGGGTCTGCCTCGCAGTCTGGCAGTGTTCCTGCCCCGCACGACACATTTAAAGAAGGGCTCCGTCCCCTCGCTGCTGTAAGACAGAGGAGGCGTCGACGTGCAGGCAAAACCACGTGTGGCCACGGGGGTGGTAAATGTAGCAACCAGGGCCCCCTCGACAAAGCCCTGGCCAGCTTCCTCATGTGGCAGAGGTGCGCTGAAGATCGCCTCCTCTCCCTGGAGGAGGCGCGGCTGGAGAAGGAGCTGCAGGCTGACGAGCGGAGACAACAACAGGAAGAGAAGAGAGCGGAGCAAGAGCGCCAGCATGAGCTCCGCCTGTTCAGCATGCTTACCGGGGCTTTGGTTGCGGTCCGACAGGGCGGTGCGACGACGACGACGACGGCATCCACCAACACTTCTGTCTCCCACCTAGATCATCAGTCACCTCTACTGATGACATCGACGGCCTCCACTGCTTCGTCCTCATCTCCAACACATCCTCGGGCTCCCGCTTCACACGCTGTTTGCACTAAGGGGACAGTAAAGTCAGGTCAGGCCACCTCTGTCAAGTTCTGCACAAAGTCTGTGGGTGGATTGGCAGCGGAGAGAGGTGTGAAGCCTCCTGAGCTCAGTGTGTACCTGTCCAATCGTGGTAACAGTATCCAACAGCATCAAGCCGTTCTCCAGGAGGGCTTCGCTCAGTACGGAGCAAACCGATATCACGACACCGACAACCCCAATGTGAGTCCCTTTTTCAAGTACTAGGTAGAGCAGGGGTCTCAAACTCGGGCCTTGGAGGGTCGAGACCCTGCAGGTTTTCTTTCCAGCCGGTCACTGAAGCAGGTGATTTAATTGATGAACTCCTTCCCTCAAATTAAAGGAGGTGTTGATTATCTCGGCCCTCCATGGCACGAGTTTGAAACCCCTGAGGCAGAGGTAATGACAGACGTTGTTCATAAAGTCCTGCTTTCTTGTGCACCATCCCTACCCTCTAGGGCGTCGTCAACATGGGCACAAGTGAGAACAAGCTCTGCTATGATCTCCTTCATAAAAGGGTGAGATATGTCAAATCGGTTCAAAGAATCACAAACAACGGTGTAGATTTTGAATAACTTCAGTGTCCAAATCTTTTCAATTTCCCTTCAACCACAGTTGACCCAACCCGATATGCTACATGTTGACCCAGCGCTGTTGCAGTATGGTGACTGGAGGGGGCATGCGTTGTAAGATTTGCTTTTAATTTGAATTTAAAACGTCTTTCCCTTTTAATGCCACTTGTTTTTCTGCCTTGTTCTTTCAGCATGAGGGAAGAAGTTGCAAAGTTCTTGACTTACTATTGCCGTTCTCCAAACCCACTGAAAGCGGACAATGTGAGTAAAGTGGTCTCTGGCGGTCTATGAATGTAATCACACAGCTTGTGCTTTTGCAGACGTGGTCTATTCATACTTATACATAGGAACCTATGAAATTTGTTTTATTATTTTTGCCAAATTGAGTTTTATTTTTTCCAAATTTTGTGTTATTTTTTTTAGAATCATGCGAATACCACTCATAGGAAGCTGGCGGAAATGTTTATCGCCATTTTAACATGTTTAGTTCGGGATGGAGCGGTTTAGCGTCTGTAAGTAGATTCCGCCACAATTGTGCCACCGGCTGGGGAAAAACCTGCCCACACCAACATTCCTTCTCCTCACGATGGCAGAATTTCATTCACATTATGTCAATTTCCAAGAGATTCCGCATTTAACGGTAAATTCTGTTGGCCAATTCCGCGATTCCATCTGTGATTCTGTTAACGCGGAACTCGTAGGGGCCTACGTTTTGTACTGTTTAAAGAAATGTAGCGTCGTCATGGTTACATGTGCCCCTCTTCTGCAGCCAGTCTCAACTCAATTTATTTGTTTATTTTTGGCTCTGAAGCATTTAGTCAGCAGCCGGTCTTCAATCAGCCTATTAAGTACTGTATGTAGTACTACGTTGTTTGAGCGACCAATAGAATTTTAGTAACTCGATGGATTTGTGCATCATCAAGCCTCGCTCCGTCCCTTTATTACCTCCACCAGTGAGACTATTTCAGGCTCTGAAATATCCATTTATTCAGGTTGTGGTGATAAATGGATGCAGTTCCCTTTACTCCTGCATTGCAGCAGTTATTTGTGACCCAAAGGGTGAGTACACAAATATGCATGATATACATTGTTTGTTTTTTATGTAAAAGCCAATGTTCTGTAAGAGAGAGTGGGAAAAGTGGGAGCAACAAGTTAATCTGGGTAATTTGGAACTTGATTAGTCATAACGTATGGGTTTGTAATTCATTGTTTGTCCCATTTTTAAACAATAATTTTACTAATTTTGTCACTTAAATAACGTTGCTATTTACATTTACAATAAATAAAAAGTCCCTTATTTTTTTATCGACACGTGGACACAAAATAGATGATAGCATTTTGTGTTGGATCATTTCTTTTCAAATGATCAGTGAAAGGTGGTCGTTTGGGTATTATTGAGACTATGTTGCATTATCTACCCGATCACTGTGTGTTTTTATCATTTTTGTAGATGCCATTCTCATTCCTACTCCCTTCTATGGTGTCATTACTGAGGACCTGCAGTTGTATAGCGACGTGAAGTTGTTTCATGTTCCTCTGGGCTGTGAGGTAGGAATAGATGTCTTGTATGCATTGTTACAGATTATATTGCTTAATATTGCGCTTTCTTGATTACATTTGCAATCAGAAGTTTATATACATTATAGTCCATACAGGCGTTTTAATGATTTATATCAAAGATTGAAAAAAACACACACTAAAAGATGTGGGGGCAGTTTGGCGTTCATGCCTGTTAGTCTGCTGAATGTAAACTGCTGATTGCACTTCAGTTTAAGCAGCACCGGTTAAGGTTACACTGCTGGTTTCTGTTCATGGTGTTGATGCCAAACCTTTTTTTTTTCTCTTTCTAAAAACATCGATAGAATGAAGGTGGTCGAATTTTCCTCCTCACAGTAAGCAAACTGGAAGAAGGTCTACAAAGAGCTAAGCAAGAGGTAATCCATTCATGCATTTGTTTTCAGTCAATATTTGAAGACAAACCCTTGTAAATGCTGGAAATGTTTTACACAAAATGGTGTTTTACTGTCACATCGTGTTCCACCAAAGTTAATCAAGAATGACTGTTGCTTTCCATGTAGGGGGTAAACATTCGGGCTGTAATACTGATGAACCCCCATAACCCTCTTGCTGAGATCTACACCCCAAAGGAAATGCTGGCCTTCTTGGAGTTTGCCAAAAGGTGTGTTTTGTTCATCTGTTAATTGGGGTTAAGCAACGAGTCTCGAACATCAATGGGTTGGCTCGGTGCAAGGTTTGCAACACATTGGTATTGTGCAATGGAGGCCGCATGACCAACATGATTAAACAGAAGAAATTACAAGGAGAAATTACAAGAATGCCCTATCTCTCACGGTGGGAGTGGAATTGGTGTCAGGGCCGTTCATAGGGCTGCACGGTTCTCCAAGCATCGGCGAAACGTGTCACACCAAGTGAATTAAAATACTGTATATTCCACACACCCAAACAAGTCGTTTTCAAAACAAATGTGGCTCAGCTATGTGAGAGGGAGCGCTGCCATGTCCTCATGAGTAAAAACTACGCAAGAGAATCCATTTTCAGAAAAAACATTGACTGAGGTTAAGGAACTGTGCAATTTAACTGAAAACTGAAATTTATTATTGATTTAAATAGTTATTAGTTCTTAATTTGTTTATGTATTTGTTCATTGATAGTTTTATTAGTAGTTCTGTACAACAGTAACAGTACAGTACGTAGCATACAAATTGACTACCAAAGAAGGGATGTGCCCGAGGAAAGTTATAAACTTGTTTACACAAGGCTCCTTGTTCATTTAATTTTGTGTTCGTTTATTTATTTGTTGATCGATTGAGAATTTTATTAGTAGTTTTGCACACAACTTGTTTACTCGAGTGTCCTTGTCTATCTTATTTTGTGTAAAAAAAATAAACATTTGAGAAAATTGGATTAAAAAAACAAAAAAAATTAACAGTGTGCGCGTGCATGTGCTGCGGCCCAGCCTCAGCCAGACTCCGCCTCATGCTTCCCCAAAGTAAATTGAGTTTGAGAGCCCTGCTCTAGGCAGTCAGAATCAAATTAAACAATAAATAACTCATGCCAGTGTAACCGAGGGTGTCAGGATGCTCACTGATGTTGTGGAAGTTTGGTGTAAATAAAGGAGGGAGCTATGGCTACGGCTAGGCAAGTTTATTCATGTGCACAGTCCATTTCTATTAGTACCACTCGGGACCATCAAAGCCCACTCAATACACTTTTGGCCTTCAGAATAAGAGTTATTTGCGCTACAGTACATCATGTTTATTTGTGGTAACAAAATAAGCGTGTGGGAAAAAAACAAAACAAAACTGTACACTGACATAGAGGCAGCTAACAAAGTACACTACTTCACATCTATTGTGTACTTAAAAACAAACTTAATACCACTTCTGTTTAAGTTGAATGCTTTGTATACAGCATTTATATACTGGTATATATGTGTGTGTGTGTGTGTATATATATATATATATATATATATCT
>QODF01000002.1:1694283-1712549 GCA_024372805.1 Oostethus manadensis | reverse complement strand
ATATATATATATATATATATATATATATGTGTATATGTATATAAGTGTATATGTATATATATATATATATATATATATACTGAAAACAGCACTATAAAGAATTCATAGTAAAGTTGATAAAATGTTCATAACATTAAAGTAATTCATGGGGAATAGGCTCCAGCATACCTGTGACCCTAATAAGGATAAGCGGTATGGAAAATGGATGGATGGAATTCAAGGGGAAGTTCATACATTTAATCCAAAAAGAGCTCTAGTTAGCACCCTCATCTCAACCATGCAAACTGTTATGGCTTGTCTCATAAAAGCATAGACATCGAGAATCGTTATGAACCAGATTTAAATGAGGAATCTGAACAGAATACACACGTTGCCCAACACTGCTGTCAACACATGCTGTGGTCAACCATAACCCTACCATAACATGTAATCCTCCTGGCCTGCAGTTTTGCGGCTGATGTAAACCTCTTGCTGGGATGCCGCTTACAAATTTGTCATTTTACAGCAAACCTCTGTCTCATATGGGGAATACCAAGCGCTCTTGATGGAGCTTTATCACCCTCCTTAAGCATCAGCATATTGCCAAGTGCATCCACGTATTCAGGAGTGCCCTGCATTGTCAGTTGTTTTCCAAATGATCTTGCCATCTTTATAGCCATTGTAGACCTTCACAGGCACTGTGCTGCCATAAACATAAACCAAAGTTCTTTTTCATAGACACACAGTACTTCACTGAAGTAGCTGTTATGCATTTATCTCATATTTTCCTTGACTTGAACAATTCTCCTGCATGATTTACTATATCTTGGACATTGCAATAAATATAAGTCTCTCCCGCTTTAGAAACGAGCTTCACGCCATCGTAGATGAGGTGTACATGCTGACGGTGTTTGATGAATCAGTTACATTTCACAGTGTCCTCGGCCTGAAAAGGTACAGCGTTAACCTATCCTCCGAATGATTACTCTTGTAGACCCTTCATCATGACAATTATGGCTGAAGATCGCCTCGTAACTGCTAATGATGTGCCCTTATTTCAGTTTGCCCGACCCACAGAGGACACATATAATGTGGGGGCTGAGCAAGGTACGTGTCGTGCTGCACTGCATTATATCGAGGACCTTTTTTTTCTTTTTTTTTTATCACTGCTGACAGAACTTTTAATTTGCTGCTTTTCCTCGCTGAAGGTTTGCTGCCACTGCTATTTTACTTGTTGACTTCACCTTGTCCTTTCCAGGACTTTGCAATGGCTGGAATCAGAGTAGGCACTCTGTATACTGAGAACCAAGACCTTGTTAATGCTTTGGCCAAGCTGGGCTCATTTCACGGTATCCCGGGGACCACACAGTACCAGGTCACACAACTTCTTCAAGACAGAGGTACCAGGAGCGTTGTGTCTTTTATACAAGCATTCTACTTTCAACATACAACAAAATGCATGGCACACGTGACAGTTTTGTCAGACCTGCCATTTTAGATGTTTGCATTGTTTACCAAGGCAAAAAAGTGTAGTGGACTCTAAATCCTGTTTTAAAACCACCAATTAGATAAATGAAAATGCACCGTTTTGCAAAGGAGAGCAACCAAGGCTGTGTTCACACTGCTGGTGTAATACCGATTTCTTTGCTCATATGCAACCTGTGTCTGATTTTTTTTCATCTGTGTGAACAGCACAATTCCAATTTTTTCAAATCCGACTCAGGTCTCATTCGTATGTGCATATATATTGAAAATGTATGCGATGTGACTGCACTATGACCGCTCAGGTCGCGTATATCCGACATATACAGTACATCATCAAACGGCGTCTACTGTATTGGCGTGCGCACCGAGACTTTAAGCGTAGGCATTCATGGAAAGACGTAGTTTTTCGTGCAAGACTTGGATGAACGTACTCACCAATGTAGGTAAAGTTCTTCTCATCCGAAAATGATTTTTATAAGGTGTTGGTGAAGCAGCTCTCGGGATTGTCTCACCACACCACCCACACGCACCTTGGAACAGACGTGGCAACGAGTTGTCTACAAACTTCTGTAAAGTCTTGCCATCTTTCTTCTTAATCTTCAACACGGAATCATTTGGTTGAGAAAATATTGACTCGCGTTGCACAAAATCCTTAAAATTGCCACAAACACGTTAAGGAGAACATGCTAGTAATGTGCGGAGCGATACCGAAATGTCGATATCTCCGTTACCAGCTCTTCGTGCTCTAAGGTCGATTCTGAAATCTAAATAGTGATATTTTTAATAATTCAGATAGATAATTTTGTCCTTTGTTTTTTTCTGACATTGTATATTAGCTTGGATATATTATAAATCGGGCCGCACGGTGGCTGAGTGGTTAGCACATTGGCCACGCAGTCAGGAGATCTGGAAGACCTGGGTTCAAATCTCCTTTGGGCATCTCTGTGTGGAGTTTGCATGTTCTCCCCGTGCGTGTGTGGGTTTTCTCCGGGTACTCCGGTTTCCTCCCACGTTCCAAAAACATGCATGTTAGGTTAATTGGCGACCCTAAATTGTCCATAGGTATGAATGTGAGCGTGAATGGTTGTTTGTCTATATGTGCCCTGCGATTGACTGGCGACCAGTCCAGGGTGTACCCCGCCTCTCGCCCAAAGTCTGCTGGGATAGGCTCCAGCATCCCCGTGACCCTAATGAGGATAAGCGGTACAAAAATGAATGAATGAATATTATAAATCACCCCACTATATACTTTATGGTTTAAAATAAATCAATCAATTATTTTGCTATCATTTGAAATTTTGTACACTACTTAAAAAAAATTACCAGATACATTGGGTGAATTTGCACCTACACTGGTAATAAATTGGTATCAACGATACCAGCCTGACTTTTGCCCAGTGTCGAACCTGAAATGAAATCAGTGGTATCGCACATCACCGGAGCACACACCGAAATAGTCTTAACTTCCGTGAACACACGGAAATGCGAGTGATGTCGTGGTTCTTTGCATGCACGTCACTTTACAGGCGCGTTGCATTCACATACATAATAAGTCGCATTTGTTTGGTAATGTGAAAGACCACACACACAATCAGATTTTAAACAAACAATTCCAATTGGGAATCCCACCCTGCAGTGTGAACTGAAGGGTTTCTGAAGTATTTGAATCCGCTAAAGCGCTAAGCATTCATCATATATTCAATAGTTACAGGCAGTTACTAAACACACAACGCTTGCAGGCCTTGCGCCCATAATCACACACCCAAACACCTGACTCACAACTGATAAACTACCCAAGGCAGGAACACTCCTGCAAACACCTCCTCCTGTCCCAGACGGCTGGCGCCAACATCCAGAGCGAAGGCCACCTTCACACGGACCAACGGGGGTCACCATCCTCTGGCTGATTGGTTCTCGAGAGCTGCAATTCTCACATTGCGGCCTCATCTGACTGGATCCATACCATCTGCAAACCAGGGCGCTGTATTCACCCATTGGCTGAGACTCAGCCGACATTTGCAACTTGTGATGTACAAAAGGCCAGGGAGGGGACAGTTAGCTGGGTCCTTGTCTGTCTCTGTAGTAAGACTAACTTCTGTGTAGGCCTATAGGGACAGACGGGCACCCCGGAGCTCCGTGTATTAGGTTTGTTTGTCAGGAAATAAATATTCATATCTAAATCACATGGTAGTAATTTAGTCTCCTTTCCTCCAACTCGACACCTGCGGGAACTGCGGACCTGAAGTCGCAGGAGGACGCATTCCAACAGAACGTAGCCTAAATGTATTATTTTCTAAAAAGACAGCTGAGGTACCTGGCTTGACGCTTACTTTTGTACACTCTAGCATGTAACTTTGCCTTTAACTTCCTTGCCTGTGCAGCACGCGACTAACTGACACTTGACACTGTCATGCTGTAGAATGGATCAACAAGGAGTTTCTGCCCGAGAACAGACGCAGATTGAAAGCTGCTCACCGCTTTGTGACAGATGAGTTGCAGACAATGGACATCCGCTACCTGGACAGGCCCACTTCCTTGTATATCTGGGCTGACTTCCGAAAGGTAACCTTACCAAGGTCACATTGTGATGCTGTAGTTGATAATCAAATGCTAATTTGTGCAGAGGTAATTGAATTGCGGGTGGGAAGTCATTGTCATCAAAACTCTTGTATTGTGGAGGCTTGATGTTGCTTGCTCGTCTGCTTTGTCAGTTCCTCAGAGCCCCATCGTTTGAGGAAGAGATGTTTATGTGGCGCTGCTTTCTCAAACACAAAGTGTTACTGAGCTGTGGCCAGGCCTTCCACTGCTCTACACCCGGGTGGTTTCGTATCGTCTTTTCCGACAAGCAGCACCACCTTCAACTTGGTCAGTATTTATCTATATGGCGATATTAGTACACTATAGTCACTCATCACGGTTTTTCACAAAGATGTTAATTAATAAATCATGTAGGCCTGTATTATTATACAACGGTTATGCATGTTTAAGAAATACAGTATATTTAACATGTATGTTTTGCCTAAATTCATCATTTTCTCGAAAAAAATGGCCAAATGTACTAAAATATAAATATAAGGCATTCAGAAGACATATCAAAAACTAACTCAGTGATTTGTACAGTAGTACTCTACACCTGCCTCTAGGCATCAGTAATGTTCGGTGAGAGACACACGCATCAGACTTGATTGCCAGAAAAATAGGCTTTTATTGCAGATTTTAATTATCTCACAACAGGCAAAATAATCCCACTTCAAGATAAAACTCTGAAACGCCGACATCCCTTCCTGCCCGCCACTCACTCTTCTCCTCTAGCGCTGGAAAACATTTATGGTGTAGCAACACACACGAGCACAAGTCTCCAATGGCTTATTCATTTTTACTATGTGTACCACATTAGGTAATACGTAACAAGTTGACTTCAAGGGTGTTATTTCATGCCTAGAAGGCTCTAATCGTGAGGCTCTAATCTAAACCATACTTCGAATGTCGTAAACAGATGCAATGTCTGTGCTCTGGTTTCTATACTATAACTATGAAAATATATATTTTTTATAAATTTGGAATGCTACTTTGCGGAAAGTTGCTTATTACGATCGTGTCTAGAACCAATCGACCTCGATAAACATGGGATTACTGTTAATGTTTATAACAGGGTGTCTGACAGTGCTTTTCTGTCCACAAATATAACCAGTACTAGTACCACTGCAATACGTATGTACCTTAATACAAATGTACTAGTTGCCCAATTGCACAGCCTTAAGAGCGTGCATATCACGAATGCTGGGTCTTCTTTGTTTTCTGAGATTCGACTGCACCCACTGGTAACTTGTTTACCATGCAGCAATAAAAATATACTAATAACAGTGAGTATTATTTTGCTATTATTATTAAGATATTATTTTGAACACTACTTTACATGGAGGATTCTATAGATGAAGATCTTACTTTTTCAAGAGCGATTAAATGATATCTGTTTCTTGCCTGTAAAAAAAAATAAATAAATAAAATTGAAAGCTAATTTTTTCTCTGGCCAGTCAAGTTTATAGCATCAGGTTTACAGCTTCAGTATGGCAAAATATTTTCTATAAGGACGTTGCTGCAAAACCTTCACTCAATCATTTGCCAACTGCAAGATGATTGGGTGAATAGTTATGCTCCTAATAAATGCATAACACTTATAGACCTGTTTTGTGTACATTTTGTGCTAGGCCTGAAGAGAATGAGAGAAGTCTTAAAAGAAATGGAGGAAAGAAGTGCCAACCGAAAGTCATTTGTTACCAAAGAAGCCGGAGCAGAGAGCGAGAGATCAGTGAAAGAGGACAGTGCACTTTCAGACAATGTGGTGATTGAAAATTACACATCATCCCCCCAGAGCAAGTCATCAGACCAGCTGAAGGAGAACGCGAGCCCTGTTCCTGTCACAGGCTTCCTTTGCACTGATGAGTTTGTGTTGCTGGATTGCCAAGCCTCTAAGCCTGCAGAGAGCCTGGACTCTCTGATTGGTACTCTCAAGCAGCAAATCCGCTCCTCTGATTGGCTGGAAAAAAACACTCCAGAGCAGTCGGCAGGAGAAGACCCAGAGATTTTTGATGTGTTTAAGGCGCTGTTGGAACGTGCCCGAAAATAGGCTTCGGCCCCAAGTGGAGTTGTGGCTGCAATATTACAGCAGACCACACTGAAGAATTTCTCCCAACGTTTATGTTCACTGAAAATAATCTAAAGTGAACAACAGACAGGAGGATGTTTTTTTTAGTTTGAAAAATCAGGGCAACTTTGAGATAACTTAATACACTGCCTGGCCCAAAAAAAAGTCGCCTCCCAAATAAAGGTTCTACACTCTAATATTTTGTTGGACAGCCTTTAGCTTTGATAACGGCAGTGGCTGACTGGGTAGCGTGTTGGCCTCACAGTCGGGGGGGGTTCAAGGTTCAAATCTCAGTTGGGCATCTCTGTGTGGAGTTTGCATGTTCTCCCCGTGCGTGCGTGGGTTTTCTCCAGGTACTCCGGTTTCCTCCCACATTCCAAAAACATGCATGTTAGGTTAATTGGCGACTCTAAATTGTCCATTAGAGTGTGAATGTTTGTAATGTGTAATGTTTGTACTGGTTGGCAACCAGTCCAGGGTGTACCCCGCCTCTCGCCCAAAGACAGGTGGGATAGTAGCGACCCTAATGAGGACAAGCAGCATAGAAAATGGATGGATGGAAGTAGCAGCCGGTAGTCAGAAAAATACGGTAATAATGAAAAGGTGTGCCCCCCCAATGTCATAATGCCGAGTTCCCCCTAGGGGGCGCCCACCCCCAGCTTCTGCAATGATTTATTTCCATCCAGTGTTGCATTCATGATGGTAGAGTCTGATGGCTGCGCAAAGCCTTCTCCAGCACATCCCAAAGATTATCAATGGGGTTAAGATCTGGACTTCATGTCTCATTTTCACACTCTTTCACAATTTGAACCTGATGAATCCTGGCATTGTCATCTTGGAATATGCCCGTGCCATCAGAGAAGAGAAAATCCATTGATGGAATAACCTGCTCATTCTGTATATTCAGGTAGTCAGTCTGCTGACCTCTTTCTTTGAGCACATAGTGTTGCTGAACCTAGACCTGACCAACTGCAACAACCTCCTACCTATTTGCTTAGTTAAATCTTGGTGGCCACTTTTTCGTTGGTCAGGCTGTGTATCTCCAACTATGCCTTAATGTTTGGTGTTGAAGGGAGATAATCAGGTGATCTTTACATGCATAGTTAAATGTTAAATTATTTTAATTATGATTTAATCTTTATATTCAGACCTGATGATGTAACGCTGCTGCCTTTTGTGCAGAAATTGCGGGTTTCATTCCCGGCTAGGGCTCCAACACCCAGCCATTAAGGATGTCCATTTCCTGTCTCAAGCCTAGATTAACGGAAGAGTTTTGACAGGAAGGGCATCTGGTGTAAAAACTAAGCCAAATCAAATCACCCAATAACAGCGAAAGCTGAAAAACAACACATGCACTTTATCATATCAACTCTGTTTTACCCAATTTGATGTAATATGGTATTAATGTTAACATGTATCCTGTTCTGTTTTGAATCAATCGGTATTGAGTTGTTCTAAAAATGTTTGACAGTGATTGTGTAGGATTTTCTTTCATTTTGGGAGGGCCTTGTACACACACTGTTCTATCAAATCCATCAAAGCACCTCAAGTTCTTGCATTCAACTCATTCCACAGACCTCGCTTTGTGCACTGGAGCAGAGAAAAAGGCCCTCTCCAAACTGTTCCTACAAATTTGGAAGCATAGAATTGTGCAAAATGACTCGATAGGATGACGACTTGTTCTAGGGTGGTTCTCAATTATTTTGTCATGCCCCGCCCCCAGAGAAGAAATGTAATAAAGTAAATGTGTGTTTTCCTGAAGTGATGCCTCTGTGCCTTTTTTCTGTAACTTTTAAGCGTAGTGTGGGCTGCAGCTTCAGTTGCTCCGCAGAAAGGAAAGCAAAGGGGGCGGCGTTTGGGTGACAACACAGGAGCGTGACCTTGAAGGCATCGTCGTCGTTAACACTTGAACACCCAAAATCTACAGTTTCTTTATCTCTCACAAATAAGTGCAACTGCCGGGGTCTTATTTATTTGTACTTTTTGCTTGCTTTGAATGCGGTTGCTCTTTCCAGTAGCTTAGGTAGCAGACAACTGCTTCCTCAAACACTACATGGACCGTTGACAGAATGGTGGGGCACAGAGATGTCACGGGACTATCCAACATCTGGGGCAGAGGAGGAGGAGTAACGTAGGAGGGGGTGGAGCGCTACAAAGTGTGTGAGTGAACCAAGAAATGTTTAATACTTTAATTTGGCTTCTGGCTGTGACTTCATTTCATTTCCAAGGTAAGGCATGGTAATATTGTGTAAACAATGTACACTTGGAGGAACTTGTGACCTGCCTCTCTTTCTCCTGTCTCAGGGCTTGTAAACATGAAGTTGCCAGAGTTAAAAGACAAAATAAGTCGCTTCAGGTTTACACAGTCTTGTGTGGGTCTCTGCGGTTGCCTGTGCATCTCCTACGCAGTCTGGACACCATTCTGGTTAAATGACAAGGGACTCTGGGCTGAGTGGAATAACACAAAGGATGAGCAGGGCAGTGATAGCGTGGCCTTCAGCGGTGAGTATCAAGTCACAAATATCATTTGATAGCGTTCACTTGTGTAACTGTCTAAAAAATACCCATTCAGCCACAAGCAAGACTGGGAGTTTTACACCGCATGGTTGCAGAGCTGAGTTTTGGTGAACAAGTTTGAGCTTGCTGCTGTGCTGTGAGGTGCATTCTTTTACCTGCTGAAGATCTCACGTTGGTGGAAGTGAGACATGCACTAAACCATCTGCTGTTATTTTTTGTAACACACATCCACAGCAGAAGAATTCAGGCTTATGTGTACCCGAAAGAAGGACTATGATTCTGGATTTTCTTGAGATCACCGAGATTTATAGGATTTGTTTCCTAATCATTCCTCATTCCTCCATCGTGATTTACATTTCAAACGGGGCCTCTAAATCAGGGGTGTCTAAAGTGTAGCCTGGGGGCCAATTGCAGCACACAACACATTTTAAAAATATACTTTAACAAGAAAACCACAGTGCGCTGGCAACCAGTCCAGGGGGTACCCCGCCACTCGCCCAAAGTCAGCTGGGGTAGGCTCCAGCATACCCACGACCCTGATGAGGATTAGTGGCATAGAAAATTGCTGATTTTCTATTTTTGCTGTTGCTTTCTTTCCATTCATCCGAGACTGTACGAAAATGAAGTCAAATTATTAAAAGCAAAATGGTGCAGTCAAATGGTTGTAATTTAATGAGAATAACATCGTAATATTAAGAGGAAAAATATTTTAGCAGCAAAGTTGAAATATTAATATTACAGCTTGAAACAAATGTTTTTTTCTTTAAGAAAACACACAAAATAAAGTTAAAATTAAATTGGTAAAAACTATAATATTATGGGAATAAATGTATATTATGACAAGAATACTTACAAAAAATATTCAAGAAGACCGTTGACATATTTGGGGAGCAAAAATGGGGAAAAAAAATTTGCAGACCAAAGTTCATACTAATAACACTATACCACAGAGCAGAGCTGCAGTTGTTTCTTGAAATATAAATAACTACTTAGCATATGTTGGTTTACAAAATATCAAAGTGGCTCTTGCGTCCTTTCATTTTTCAGTGTGTGGCCCTCAAAGGTTTGGACACCCCTGCTCTAAAGCATATTAAAGACACTTCAAAACACTGAAAATGCTTTCATTGAGTACATTTATTCTGTTATTTATAATGTTCTGTAGTTCATAAAAAAAACTGAGTTGAGGTGAAAAAAAGCACATGAACAGCATCTTCATCGGTCTTATTTGTGTCCCACACCAACATTGTGATGCAGCCCTGGAAGCAGAGCGAGTATTTGGGGTTCTGTCCTTCCTGTTGGCCTTGAGCACAGGAGCTCTCTCGCTGGTCTTCGCCCTCTGTTGGACATCTAAGACGGTGCGCTCTTACTCCAACACTCGCTCTCTCCTCATGGCAGGCCAGGCGCTCTATCCCACCACCTTGCTCCTCCTCACCATGTTCTCTACAGGTAACGGCACCACACACGCCACCCTAGACATTGTAGTTGTAGAGTACTGAAGTACTTACAATGCGGTTTGCACCCGAATGCACCTTACAGTAATGACTGAACTCAGTATGCAATTAATCTACATGTGTCATGTTATATTTATTAAGAGTAGTGATTCAATTGTGACAGTCGTCTACAATCACTTTGATGCTAATCTCAGACGTTTTCACTCTACTGTCAAACCTCAAAACAGATAATCAAAATGGACATTTTTCCACCCTCTAACACTTCCCTCAATTGCTTGGATAGTCATTTGTTTTCTGCACTTAAATCAATGACATAAGTTAACATCAAAGTATTTCTATTTCCAAATGGAAGGCATACTGTACATGGCATGACTGTATTTTTACCTATCAATGAACACAACAACTCATAATTACAAGAAACTACTGTTTTTATGGATAACCTCAATTTATGGATGTCCTGTGGGTAGTAATGACAACTCAATTTACTGATGATTGATTTGACTTTGCGTTAAGAATGTACAGGTAAAGATTTGCACCCATGTGCCTCAACACAGCGACAGCGTGGAGCAGGCAGATAAGCTGAGAGGTAAAGCAGAAAGAGGAGGTGAACGTGGAGGTGAGGGAGAAAGGGTGTGGTAGAGGACAAGGACCCCATCAAAAGGGGGCCGTGGGCCTCGTCAGAGAGGGTGGCATAGACTACAACAAAGAGGGGGCCGTGCTGGAATGGTTGAGGGGTGGTGGGCTAGAGCAATGGTTGTAGATCATCACATCAATCGGGGAGTGACGATGAGGATGCTACCATGATGCAGCTACTACATGTAAAGGCGGGCCAATGTCAGACGTGGATTCATCTTGCACCCCCCCACCCCATGCCTGGCAGGGAAAAATATCTTGCTGTGACATCAATGACAATCTCTGGCTAACTCCAGTAGAGAGAGTTGATGCAAATGACGAGTAACGATGTTACAGTCATGTTTTTGATGGCAACTTTTACACTGCAGTCAGTCAAAATGTTGTGTTTCACTTACTTTTCTGACAATTCCTGGAAATGTCATCCAAATCCATTCTGAATTTTTCAAGTTATTTTGAACACAGACAAATAAACAGATGAACGCCGGCAAAAACATAAGCTTGCCGGAGGTAATAAATGCTCTATTGCTTTAGGACGCACAAAAAGAACCTTATTGAAACAGGCATTGTTTTTTTTTATAGTAAGTGATTGAAAAATAATTGAGCACTGCAGCTATTGGTGTCGTGTGTGGGTGATGTACAGTAAAGTGAGCCATCTGAAGCAAAGATTCAAGTGCAAGTTTTCATTATCTGATACAAAATGCGAGGTCTCCAACACTTTTGAAGTTGAGCGAGACTTCTGAGGTTATCAATCAAAGTTATAGTAAAAAAAAAAAGAAAAAAAACCAATACAGTAATCCCTCATTTATCATGGTCAATTACTTCCAGGCCTAATCATATGTGAATTTGTGCAAAGTATGATTCTAAACCTGTTTGCAACACATTTTTTTAATATTAGAGCCCTCTAGACATGAACTAACACCCCTATGTTCAAATTTACATTCACATTTAGCAAAATAGTAGACATAACAGAAAATAAGACATAGTAAATAAGATATAGTAGACATAAATAGGACATGACATCAACTCACATGTTCCTTGTTTTTTTCTGGAATGTGTACTGCGTCTTTCAAATGCCTTCTCATTTCTATTTTTGTTCATGTAGCAAATGTTATGCTTATAAGAATAGGTAAAATCCATCCATCCATGCATTCATTTTCTATGCCGCTTATGACTCATAATCGGCTGTAGTCAACCACAAATCAGCAATCATTTATGCAGTCTTTTTTTGAAAAACTTACGTGAAGCCATGAAATTAGAATCGCAAAGTGACGAGGGACGACTATAGTCCTATTTTCCTTTGTGTGTATGTTTAACATTTTAATCCTGAGAAATTTTGCCAATTTTTGCTGTACCGTCTAATAGATTATTCATTTAAAATATTTCTATCACTTATCATGTGTACAATAATGATTGAGCTGGTGACTATCCCAGCTAACTTTGGCTGAGAGGCGAGGTACAGACAAAAAAACATTCCCACACACATTCACACCTATGGATAATTTAGAGTCTCCAGTTAACATAACATGCAAGGGTGTGGGAGGAAGTTAGAGTAACCAGAGAGAACCCACACAAACATGAGGGTAACATGCAAAACCCACCAAGAGAGGTTCGAGCTGGATTGAAATCCAGAACCTCCTGGATATGCAATTATATTATTAAAGAGTGTAATGGACAAATAAAAATGAAATGGATGTGGACACGAGTCTCCAAAAGTGTCCAATACAGTAAAACCAGAAAAGGTTGCTAGATTTGTCGCTTGTCGCTTTAAAAAAAAAACAATCTAGAGTGGTATGAATACTCCCTAAATAAAGCAAGTTGCTGAATTGGCAACACTGAGCCCTCCTGCAGGGTCTTCTTATTCTCTGGCAGACCGGGTGTGTACTGTGTGTGTTAAGAACAGACTTACGATGGCATCTACTGTACGGAGTTGGAACAACAAGCTACAATTACTGACAGTCCCATTATAATTTGTTTACAATGAAGGGCGAACGTGCAGCACCATCCAACATTTTATATGCCGTCTATCCTCATTAGGGTCGTGGGTATGCTGGTGCCTATCCCAGCTGACTTTGGACGAGAGGCTGGGTACACGCTGGACTGGTCGCCAGTCAATCGCAAGGCAGCCAGACAACCATTCGCAAGGCAGCCAGACAACCATTCACACGCACATTCATATCTATGGACAAGTTAGAGTCGTCAATTAACCGAACATGCATGTTTTTGGAATGTGGGAGGAAAATGGCGTAGCTGGAGGAAACCCACTCGGAAAACATGCAAACTCCACACCGGGTCTTCCAAATCTCCTGTGTGGCCATGCAGCACCAAACCACAAATAGATTAATCTATTTGGATGAATGTACTTGCACAGTTACACAACGTCAGTATCTTCCCATGCTGAAAATCTTGAGAGAAATGACTTGCGAGCCCTCTGCTGAATTCATAGTTTGCAGCACTAATTTTCCCTTGCAGATAGAGCCATCAAATCACTTTCTATTTAAGTTACCAAACAAAAATATTTACTTTTTAACGCAAATAATAAATCAGTAAATATGTATTGTAATGTAAAGACAGACTGGTAGAAAGGCTGATGTATCTGCTGCTGGATCCGTCCCACAGTGTTGTATTGTTTTGTTACTTTCAAATATACCAGTCCTAAAAATAGCCGCGTTTTCTGTTAACCGCCAGACGGCCTCAGTTGTGTTGGCTTTGGTTAAATTCAAACAACTTTTACAAACACAAGTAGTCTTTAATGTGCTGCTCATTTACATAGCCTCAAGGGCAGCAAGTTTTTAAATAGACTTTTTTTTTACTTTCCTTGTTCATTATCATAAAACCCCTTTTGTAACGCTCTAAGCATCCAATAATAGGCCTTCATGACCTTTTTCTTTTTGTGACTCCTGGTTGTAAACACCTTTTCTCCTTTATCTACAGGTTTCTTTTTCCTTCTCAGCTGGTCCCTTTTCACCTATGAGCATTGGGAAGAAATCAACCAGGATTTCTCCTGCTTGGGATCCTCCTATGGGCTCGGGGCTTTAGGCTGGACCCTGTTGTTAGTTGTGGAAATGATTGTCTTCCTAGCCGAGCAAGCTACTGTACCTGACATTCTCCAAGACCTGCAGAAAGCAGTGGAGTCGTGGCGGGTCACCTCCCGGCCGGGCCGCAGCTTCAGTGATGGCTGTTATCACCCTGCTCACAGTAACAGTAAACGCGCTTTAAAGCGCTACATGTCAGCACCCGAATATGACGGACAATGAGAACAGGAAGACGTCACGTGAACACACACGGATGGACTCAAAGGGAAAGCAGTGTTTACTGTTGGATTTCTGTGGAATGGAAAAAAGCGATGTCTCCGTCTGTTTTTTTTATTTATCTCCGTCCTTCCATTTTCTATGTCACTTATCCTCATTAGGGTCGCAGTGGTATGCTGGAGCCTATCCCAGCTGACTTTGGGCAGGCGGCGGTGTACACCGTTTTTTTGTTTTAAAAACACTAATTCATTCATTCATTCATTTTCTATACCGTTTATCCTCATTAGGGTCGCGGGTGTGCTGGAGCCTATCCCACCTGACTTTGGGGAGAGGCGGGGCACACCTTGAACTGGTCGCCAGACATATTGACTGTGAATGTATAAAATGATTCAGATACTGTTTAGAACAATAAATATCACATTTGAACTCAATTTAGGTCAAACTGCATTCTGGGTATTGTCATGGCGTTGTTGGAATCTAACAATTTTTTTTGTGCTGACTCCTTTTGAGATTTACCCTATATAGTAGTATATATTTTTTTTTACAAAAAATAAAGATTTATTCATCAATACTGGAGGTTTTGTCACAGAACATGGAGCAGACGTGTTGTTTTCCCCATGTTTTAACAATTCTGCACCAACCAGGTTGGCCTTGTATTTTTTGTTATTAAGTTTACAAAGGCATATAAACAAACACAAAGCCAAAACATAACATCAGCTTTAATGCATGTACTGTAATGTATTTCGACCCAAAGTACGTCATGCGTGTATTACAGATTAAAACAAAGTTTCTGGTTTTCATCCATTTGCTTGTTTCTGGCATAACAATTTCTTGTTACATCATCCCATCATGAGTCCTAAACGTGTTGCCAGCATAAAGTTGCAGCTGCCAAGCATTAGGACCACCAGACGACAGACTGACTCCGAAGATATTATTTAACGTCGTCTCGCACATTCCCGCAAGGAGACCGAGCAGGGGTTCTCAGCTACTTATGCTCGCGTTCTCATTCTGCCAAAGTGGTGGAAATTAAATGGCTCGAGCTTTGTTAATTGTGCGTTAATCAGGTGATGCTCTGATTAAAAGGCGGTTTTGCCCTGTTGGATCCCGCTAATGAGTTTGTTATTAAATCTACAGAGGATTTTTGTCTCTTTTTCAATTTAGCAACAGGGTTGTGCTTAATTGGTGTGTAAATGGGGCGGATGTCCTTGAGGGTCGACCTGCATCATCACACAAACCACAAATGGAATCGCACCTGAACTTAGGGTCTACTCACACTAGGCCAATTATACGTACCTCGCCAACACTTGAACAACATCAGCATAACACACCCTGTTCAAGGCAGGCCTTCACAATAAAAGTACACTGGTAAACATAGTTGCATCACAAACAGCAGTTGGGTCTTTTCCACCAGCCGGAAAATGTTTTTGGCCTGAGGGTCTGGTGAAGTAGGTGGAAAGACCAGAATCGACTTCTTAGACTTATTCTTCGTTTTCTGGAAAATGTCCTTTATTTTCAAATGCAGTCATAGAAGACAAGAATGTGATTCTTAATGAATACCAACACAAGTAATCACAAAAAATAAATAAAACAATAATAAAATAATAAACAGACATAATAAGAGATCCCAAAAAGAGAACAAACATTGGACTTTAGGGTTCCCTCGCCTCAATGTGGGTCACCGGGGTCCCTTTCTGGAACCATGGCCTGGAGGTTGGTCACAATGGCGAGCATCTGAATCCATGGGGCCCGGCCAGGTACAGCCAGAAGACGCAGCTCGTGGAAGGGGCCAAAGGAGTCAGGTGCAGAACGATCTGGGTGCCAGCCCAGGGTGGGCGCCAGAAGTATATAGTTGGACTCAGCAGTGAGAGGCGACAGGCTGGGGTGGCAATCCTTGTTGTATTTATCCCGGTGAATAGCCCTTTTGGACTCCCTAGAGGGCGTACTGGAGAGTGCGCTAAACTATTGACACATAGATAGATGGATATTGCTCAGATCTTCGCTTTTTGGAGAGAGCATTTGACCGTCTTCCTGTAGAAATCCGGTGGGGAGTACTCGGACCTCCTAATTCAAGCGGTTCGCTCTCTGTATCACTGGTGTGTGACCTTTGTCCGCATTGCCGGCAATACGTCAGACTTGTTTCCAGTGAGGGTGAGACTCTGCCAGGGTTGGCCTTTGTCACTGATTGTGTTCGTTACTTTTATAGACAAAATTTCCAGGCGCAGTCAGGGTGTTGAGGGGTTCTGGTTCATGTACAGGCAGATGGGGCCATGGGACCTATGCACAGTGAGGGCAGGCCAGTGGCAATCATGGGGTGGGGATTGGGGAATGATGCCCAAGTCCATCACGGTATAACCGGCCCTCTTAAAACTATACAAGGGGGCCGCACGGTGGATGGGTGGTGATGAGTGGAAGATCTGGGTTCGAATCTCTGTTGGGTATCTCTGTGTGGAGTTTGCATGTTCCCCCCGTGCGTATGTGGGTTTTCTCCGGGTACTCCGGTTTCCTCCCACATTCCAAAAACATGCATGTCAGGTTAATCGGTAACTCTAAATTGTCCATAGGTATGAATGTGAATGTGAATGTTTGTTTGTCTGCCCTGCGTTTGACTGGCGACCAGTCCAGGGTGTACCCCGCCTCCGCCCAAAGTTAGCTGGGATAGGCTCCAGCATACCCGCTACACTAATGAGGCTAAGCGGCATAGAAAATGGATGGAAGGATAGAAAACTTTTGAATTCACTGTGGCGTGAACTCTTGTGTCCAGCTCAGTACCTCAGCAGTTGCTGTTGTTTCAGGACCGCCCACTAATCTCTAAAGGAAACCTCTTTAAATCTAATAACATGACTGGAAAATATCTTTCCTTCATACAAAGCGGCACTTTTCAAAGTGATTCCTTTTCATTTGAAGCTCCGATTCTCTTTGGTATGCGCCGTGTGACCCCTTGAGAGTATGCTGTCTTGAAAAAAAAAATCTCAGCATCCAATGACAATCCTTTTAACTTTCTGGGCATTGTTGCAGCCATTGTTTAAAATGCATTTTTAAAAGTCTGAATCCATCTAGAATAAAAAAGAAACACAATCATACGTTCAAGCAGAAAGGAAGCAATGCCAGTTGAATGCTGGGAGATGCTACACAGAGATATGTGATTGCAGATGCTGATTGTTGAAGGGCATTTGCTGCAGAGACATCAATCAGAGGACAGCTCCGAGCTTAAAGGCCACTGGCACATGCTATAAGCAGCTGGTAGCATGTGTAGAACACAACCTGGGCTCATCCGCTGCTCTTCATATCAATTAGATACATTATCCAGCCATGTCCTACTAATTATGTTACACCACCCCTTTGCCGTCCCCCATGGTATCAAGGCCAAGCGTGTGCTCGGCAGTCAGCAGCTGCACTCATCGAGTTAAATAAATACACCTACAAACAGCATTCTTATTCTAGACATACAGCATGTTTGCGTTTTGCAGGACAAGAACATGAAGTGACACAGAGAAAAAACACTGTCTCTTTTTACCTGTTGGTGGTGCTAGTGCAGCATGCATGGGTATCTCACACAGGCATCTGGTTAGGCAGATGAGGTCTTAGCTGATGAGATATACAGCTTAAAAAATTCACCGCAGGTAAACATGCATTTGTGTTTATGGTTTGTGAGTTGGACAAAATGTGATAAATATTTAGAAGCAAAGTATATTTGAAATTGGCAAGCTTCACTTTTTGTTTGTTTGTTCTTTTTAAGAAAGGAGAGGTGAGATGAACATTTTGGAAGCATAGTAAATTATAAAATAAAGCAAGAATTTCATGTTTTTTGCAGTTCGATTTTATGTCTTTGTAGCTGATATAATTCAGTTTGAACATTTGCGACTTTTTTGCCCTGACACATTAATACTCCAGGGTTCAAAGTAAAAACACTGTGGAAAAGTGCCGAATAACAAGACAGCAGGGGAGTATCAGACAAAGGATGAGGGGAGGAGAGAGCAGAGAACAAAGGGATGGAGAGAGCATTTTAGACATCATGAAAGTTGTTTCATACTGTCCCTGATATCTGTTCCAGCATTGTAAGGTGTCACATTTTGATGAACGCTCTACCTCAGTCTCTCTCCTTGTCACTGTCGCTATTTAGCCCCAAAACATCAGATGTAGTCAAAAGGAGAACATGGCCGTAGCAATACTGTGTCCTTCACAGCGTGAAGTGAACAGTCTTGGGGAAGTATGGAATTTTGATGTGAAAGGATCTACAACAGTGGTCCCCAAACTCTCTCTCTCTCTCTCTCTCTCTCTATATATATATATAATATATATATATATATA
>QODF01000002.1:1660999-1694271 GCA_024372805.1 Oostethus manadensis | reverse complement strand
ATATATATATATATATATATATATGGGGATTTTTCTCATTAAAACTGAAGGTTTCTAAAAGCTCCGGCCAAAGTGGAGATTTGTAGATTTCTCCGCATCCAAGTCATCACTCTACACACATTCCTCAAGCAGTTCTCGCCTTTGTTTGACAGTGGGTGTACTGCTCACTTGCTCGGCGTCAAAATCAGACGGCTCCACGATGGACGAGATGGAAGTACTGGGCGAAGGGAGCGGAGCTGTCCAACTCCAACTCATTTGTTTTGATGCCAGAAGACACAGTGGTAGTGGTGGGGGAGTATAGTCAGAAACATGCCAAACCTGTAGGCGGCAGTACTAAAATTCTATCCAATCAGAATCTTCCTCTGTCATCCCGTCACTTCTGAAAAACATACAACATGGCGCCAGGCTCGTTCTTGTGGACTGACAAGGAGGTGGGAATACTTCTAAATGGTGATTTAGAATGCAAAGTCATCAAGACGCAAGAAAATATCATCAGTTTTGAGGGCATCGTAGTTGTCTCTGATGTAAATACAGTTCGAATGTGTGACGTCACAGCATACGTTGTCTCAGGAGGTGACGTTTGGAAACGCAAAACTCGGGTTATTTTCATCCATATGCAAACGTATAACCGGAGTTTTCTCCAGTTCTACACGTTGGCCGGAGGTTTTTCAGAGGTTCGTATTTAGTGCCGTATATCTGCGGGCTTGTGTGGATCATAGGCCAAATCGTGGGAAAAAAACCTTTTTTAATGAGATACCCGGCTACCTGTGGGCAGGGGATTTGTGTGGATGCAGTTTTTTTTTAATTAAACAATTGAGGCAATGTGGACAGAAATGTTTCCTACACGGAGAGGGGGGAATATTTGGTTTTAAAAGAAGAACCCAGAGAGGGTGACTTGCTTATTATTTATTCCAGAAATTATGTTATTTATTTCATTGATAGTGATATTATTTCTTCTCTGACTTTTTTTCCTGTGAAGATCCCGGAAAAGGGTTGTTTATATTTGGTTATGTGTGGCTTTCTGGAAAACAATACTGTAAATGTTTACATTTAGGCAGCCCTCCGATAGTCACACTTTTTCTCTTACGAACTGACCCCAACTCCCCCATCAGAGAAGGGAAAAGTTTGAGGACCCCTGATCAACAATCTTTGAAATAGGAGGCAGGGAGAGAGAGGCAGCCGGAGAGTATACACTGTGTCCTTCAGCCATGCTTCTTGTAGGGACTTCAGTTCATCTGACCTGTATAGAATCCTCAATGAGCTATTGCTCTTTGTGATGGACACGCCACCCAGACCACCCTGCTGATTACATTTGTTCACTTGAACTGACTTTGAAAGGAGACAGACAGAAGGGGAAAGAGTTTCTTTATTATTCTGCAGCGGGATTTAAGTTTGCACACGCCTTTGCATTACTCAACTCTTTATGCTGCTTTGAGTGTTGACTTTGTTTTTCTGTCCTTGACTTAATATAGAATCATCACATATAGCATCATTTCCCACCGGATCCGTTGCTTGTACAAGTGGTGTCGTCGCCGACGTCTCAGCGCAGGCAATGAAGCTATAGTCCCATTGTAGCTCTATTCATCCTCGGCTAAATGTAGCCATTCCGTTTTCTTATCTCTGTGTGACCAAGGAAATTAAATTACAAATATAATCACTTGCCTCTAGTTTCTTTAACAACGTGCCTCTGCTTTGCATATAGAGTGTGCTTGCTTTGGAGACACGTGGTGTGAGGTTACTTATTGGCTTATTTACAATAATAGGCTTGGCTCCTCAAGAATATAGTCTCACGTAACTTTTCATAATGACAGCAAATGGCATGAGGAGGTCGAGTGAATAGAACAAAGCCAGGGAAACATGCTGCAGCCATCTTATGGAATTAGGAAGACTTTACAGCATCATATTTTAACAGGTGACTTCAAGCATAGAGAGTCCAAGGCCAAAACCTTATGCCAAAAACCATCAAGACACACAACTTCAAGTCAGTCCACAGAGAAGTATTTTAATCATTTCTTTTAACGGGATTACACGAGTGTTTTCTAAATGAGTCTTCCCTACAAAAAAAATCCGGGTATAATTCCAATTCATTTTGCATAAAACAGATAGGGAGTGAATTTGGACACAGCATCTTTCACATCGTCTCTATGCCAAGTGGCTATTTGTAGATGGTTCTCTCCTCAGCGCAAATCAGTTCTGCACACGATAGACCAGCTGACTGAATAAACAATTTCCGTCTTTCATCCCTTCTCTTGCTCTGTTGCTCCTGCAGGTCTTTTGCTAAATGGGAAAGGATAAAAATCAGTGGATATCAGAATCATGTGGGATCAAGCTAGAGTCAGTGTGAATGGAAGAATAATGGTTGTCATGACGCACCCTACCTGCCACCTTCCCTTATTTCCTATTCAGCTGAGACTGTATTTACTTATGCACACCCTGTTATATACTTGCCTGCATACACAGACCTACCTCTGATGGGAAGGCCCCAAAGTGCAATAGTAGTGGAGAGTGTGTTTATTTGTGATCAGTATGGAGTCAGAGCAACTTAGTCACGTCAAACTTCAGGTGCCTCATATTCGCACATGCCTGTTTCCACCAGTATATATCATATATACTATATATATATATATATATATATAGTATGGTTCTGTTCAGTTTGGGACACGTGACAGAGTGTGCAGGCAATCTGGCTGTGGGATCTAGATACTGTGCCACAGTGCCTCTAGCCCAATAGACCCAAATCTAAGACTTCTGCAACTTAAATCTTTGTGTTTTTCCATTTCAAAAATATCAAATCCCCTTTTGCTCTGGAAGCAGGGTGAAGTTTATTAGTGTGGGGTGGAGCAAACCCCGCTGCTCTCTGTTGATAGGTCAGTAGATAGTTGTCACTTCAAGAATGGAAATGTAAAAAACAAACCCCTGTGCAAACGCTTCCCGATAAAGTGTGTGTATACAGCTTGTGCGCAAACATCACATGGACCTTTTCATCTTAACTGCAATCTCTGTCAAATTACCCTTGTCACACATCCATATGTCAATTGTCTACTCCTCGCCCTGCTAAGGCTGATGGGGTAGGTGCTGATAAACCTAACACCAGTCAATTGCAGGGTTTTAGGAAACAAACAGGTCAAACAATCACTGTACAATACATCCTCGTTATTACACGTCGTCCATCCAATAAACGTGAGTACTTGAGACACCCACATGCTGTAAAAGTCTATGTTTTACATTCTACTGAAGCCTGTATTATGATGCTGCATTGAGGCGCCACCGTATGCTGCGTCGGCTCGCTCCTCCTCCTCTAAAATCTGTCTGTTGTAATTATGAGATTAGACTCGGTTCCAGAACCCTCACTATTTCTCTTCTGAGCCGCCATCTTGGCTGGGACGTAAAAATGTAGATTTACTTACTGTCAACTTGACATGCTTTTCCACAGCCAAACGTCTTCTGGGTTTTTGACTTTGGGTATTGCCGTCTCGCACCCTTACTCTCGTCTGGGTCGATGAAAGATAGCTGCACAGCAGTCTCAAACTTTCCTTTAGCAGGAATATTATCAAAACAATTGTCCTCTAAGTGTGTGGACTGACAAATTTAATAAGATTCATCATTTGAGGACACATCTAACATAGGAAATATGCCTTTCAATGTGTGTTTTCATTAATAAAAGTGAGGATTTTCCTTCACACTCAGCAAACATGCATTATTCGTAACGGATACTCGTCTAAAACGACTACTCAGTCCTATTAATAACCTAAATGCATAGCAGCGCAATCCAGGTTGAAGGCCTAAATATGCCGCACTCGCTTATTAAACGCATTTTAAATGATGAAACGTTCCTGTGCTTACAGCGCAAATGGAGAACAAATGGAATAAATTCCACGGTCTGGCCTTTAGCCTGATCGTCAAGTTAGCGTCTGCTGTGGCGCTGCCTAATTCTTTTTTTTTTTTTTCTAATAAAAAAAAAAAAAAAAAATCATTTTAATAATGACTTAAAATCATACATGAAGTTGTGTTCACCTCGCTGCAAGTCTTGACGCCGAATTGTGACAAAGGTGACTGTAGAAGCTAGGGGAGTAATCCTGGGAGTGCAATCCAATGTAGAGCCGCTAAAGAGGGGGCACCTGATTCACACCTGTTTTTTCACAAAAGTGATCACCGATCACTGATTGAATGCCACACTGCTGTTTTGTGAAAACATCCCTTCCAACTTGCCCAACTGCTCAGCCTTAAGCGCGTGCAAATCATGAATGCTCAGTCTTGTTTGTTCTCTGAGAATCTACTGCACCTACTGGTAACTTGTTTGCCATGTAGAAATAAAAATATACTAACAACAGTGATAATCTGTTTAGTCGCATTGCACTGCTATTATTTGGAACACTACTCTACTTATTTTGATGTACAGTGTCACCCCCTTGGTGTTTGTCTGCGGGACAGGTTGCCTATGTTAATCTTTTATGCATTAGTTTTGGTTTTATGCTCTTATTTTGTAGTTACTTCCTGTTCCCCCCTAGTGTTCCTGCTCCATCACTCTTGCATCTCATTGCATGTTTGATTATTTACTGTAGCTCAGGCTTTGGGGTCTTTGAGCTGTTGGTGCATTGTACTTTGTACGTGCTCTACATGTGCTGACGGCCTTTCTGTGTTGGATTTCGGCCGCTGCACTGCAAAATTTATTACAAATACACATTTTACCTGCACTTAGGTCTCCTCTCTGCATCTTGGGGTTGCCGCCAGCAACACCACAATGTCAAGACGTGACATACAGCCTTTTGTTTTCAACTGTGATTAAAGAGCTCTATAAATAACGTTTTTGGGGGGACTAAAATTGAATTGCAAATGCTGAATTGTGAATATATGGGTATCCACTGTTTATGGCAGCTTGTAAAACGCCACCTTTATCATCATCTTCACCATCGGCAGATGAGAGACTGGTCTATCGTCCGATATTGCCTTCTACTGTCATTGGAATGACGTTAATAAAAACTCTACCACCTACTGTAAGCTTTGCCTCCAGTCCTTATATCTCTCTCAAGCTGGACTGCCTGCCAAATAAAAACAACCTTCCAACCCTTAATCTTCTAACTAACCAGAGGGTCCTTCACCGCCTCTGCCTTCACCTGCAATTATTACCTTAGTCTGTAATTTGGGTTTTAGACCAGTCACCCTAAATCAGCAAGGCATCGGAGTGAGTTACTGAGCCGATGGTTCCTTCGTCTGAGGTCTGGCAGCACCAGTGCAGAAAAGGCCACCATTGTCCCGGCATTTCTTAGAAGGAATTTTTAGTTCAAAGACAAGAAAATAATAATGAGCTCTACGTGCAAAGATTAACTCATTGTGTGAGGTGGGAATTTCACACTCCTTGACACGTAATGTAAGTGGGGCTGAGTGCGGGAGTGAGAAGGCAAGGCTGACCACTTGAGACACACAAAGTGTCACACATTCTATTTAAAGTGAGAGTTGTACAGATGAAAGACACATATTTAAGGACATTGAATATTTGAAATAATAAGTGGTTGTTTGCAAGCTACTATTTCTCAGCTGACAGACCTGCTATGTAAACCTGCACCAGATTGTTTGCAGTAGAGGAAGAATTCTTGGTTAAACACAAGCAAATCGGGTTTAGTGGTTTCTTACTCGGCTGGAAGTCCCCTGGCAACATGAGGACTGTTCTCCAATCAGGGGTATCTCCATTTAATTAACATAGAATTAAAGTGCATTGCTATTTTGATTAAAGACACTGGTCTTGATTCCCCACTCTTCTCTAGTGATCTTCAATCTGGCTTAGAGTTTAATTTCATTTGGTTGACTAAAAGTGGATCACTGTCCATCTGGATTGCCTCCCCAGATGCAGACCTTGCTTTTGGGAGGTGTAAACACAATATATTATCTTATACCTATGTAAAGTTATTTACCTATGCATGGCCTATGTTGCGATGGCAACATATTTTTTACATTTCACTAACTGAATGTGCATAGTTTAAGTTACTTTCTCTAACATATGGGTCCTCAAACTATAAGTCAAAAGTTGGAAATTAGTACATTTTTAAAAAGTGCATCACAATGAATATGAACCACTAGACTAATAAAAACAAACATTTTGAGCCAATAACTCACTCGTGGTATATCACGTTTAGTGAATTTAAAACGCCCACACACATACACACAACAGGGAGTTACCCAAGTTGCAAGTTAGAAATGAATATAATATAGTATTGATTTTCATGTACATATATGTGTATGTCTTTTTTTCAATCAAAATGAGCTGAAAATCCTACCATAAAAACATACAACATAATGTGGAAAAAAATACTTAAAATACTGAATAAAGCAGTATTTTGTCCTCTGATTTCGAGTTCCTTCAGTAACTTAATAGTGGAGTTTTCAACAAAGCCTCTAAACCCCACTTCCACTGGCTGCACCATCATCGACCATCCTCTTCCTTCAGCTTCAGCAGCCAGATTGGAATACCGCAGTTTTTCAAGCTCAAATGCCTCATCGACACCGTCTTCCCAAGGGATTGTAAGTTCAACAATATCGGCTTGACGACAAGCATTGGACCACAACACCAGGTCTGGGCGAAGATTAGTAACAGCGATGTTAGCTGGAGAGACAAGTCTTTTGTCTAAATCCACACGCATCTCCCAGTCTCTTGCTGCATTTAAGGGGCTTAAGACCAATGTTGGTGTTTTGTGCTGCTCTTTTCCACCCTTTCGAATGAAGGCTATTGGCTTTTGGCAGGTTTGCTGACATTTTGTTGATGTAGCATTTATTAACATTCTCTTTTGTTCTATTGCTGAGGCTGTGCATCTCAGTACTTGATTGTGGCGCCAGGTGTATATGCCTTGCCTCAAAGAGGTCTTGCAGCCTATCAAGATATGTTTGAGGTTTGCTGGGCATTGGCACAGGGAGTATTCTGGATTCTCTCCAATCTAGAGGTGTTGGAGTTGGTAAGATATCATATGTGGCTTTGATGATGAAACTAAGCCTGTTTGTTTCCATATTACAGAGCTGGCTCCACGTGATTTTCTTTTTAGCAATGCTGTCCCACCTCATCCATTCACCTTGCTTTGCTTGACTAACTGCTTTTGCACACCTGACAGCTTCCGGGTTGACGCCGGACTTCCTCCTCTACCATTTGGTGAATGTCACCAAATGGCTGATGAAAAAAACACCTGGCTGATGAAGCTTTATGCAAAATGTGATAGATTGTTTGTATTAAAAGGTGTAGTTTAAAAAGTGGATAATTCTTCTAGTAAAAAAAGGATGTAGGTCAACTCTTGAAGGGTTTAAATTGTGTAATGCTTTTAAAATGGTTGAAAATGTACCAGTAATCAGTGTTACAGGGATCAGATCGATCGTTCAGGGATCGATTAGTTATGTCTGCTAAGGACCACTCCGTGAATCACCACCTTACCGCGGTGGAGGGGTTTGAGTGCCCGAGTGATCCTAGGAGATATGTTGTCGGGGCAAACAGGTTCTAGGTGACAAGCCAGACTAAGAGTGCTTCAGAAGACCCGTATGAAAAAAAACAAGAGGAGTGACCGCACCTCGCCCAGACGTGGGATACCAGGGCCTCACCCTGGAGCCAGGCCTGGGGGAGGGGCTCGCAGGCGAGCGCCTGGTGGTCAGGTCTTCACCCGTGGGACCTGGCTGGGCTTAGCCTGAAGAAGCCGCACGGGAACTCCCCCCCGCAGACCCACCACCTGCAGGGGCAAGCATAAGGGTCTGGTGCTGTGTGATTTGGGCAGTGGTCGAGGGCGGGTGTCCGGGCGACCTGGTCTTCGGCACCCAAATCTGGTTCTTGGGACATGGAATGTCACTTCTCTGGTGGGGAAGCCCGAGCTCGTGGATATAGTCGGACTCACCTTAACCCACAGTTTGGGCTCTGGAACCAAATTCCTTGAGAAGGGCTGGACCTTATTCTTCTCTGTAGTTGCCGCACGGGAGAGGCGGCGAGCTGGTGTGGGCTTATTGTTAGCCCCCCGGCTTGGTGCCTCTGTGTTCGAGTCATCCCCAGTAAACGAGAGGGTTATTTCCCTACGCCTTAGGGCTGGGGAAAGGGTCCTGACTGTGGTTTGTGCGTATGCGCCGAACGGCAGTTCAGAGTACCCAGCCTTCTTGGAGTCTATCAGAGGGGTGCTGGAGAGCACTCCAGCTGGTGACTCCATTGTTCTGCTGGGAGATTTCAATGCCCATGTGGGCAATGACAGTGTGACTTGGAGGGGCGTGGTTTGGAGGAACGGCCTCCCTGACCTGAACCTGTGCGGTGTGTTGTTGCTGGACTTCTGTGCGAATTACAGTTTGTCCATAACAAACACCATGTTCGAACATAAGGATGTCCACAAGTGCACTTGGCACCAGGACACCCTAGGTTGCAGGTCTATGATCGACTTTGTGGTCGTATCATCAGACACTGACCACCACCTGGTGATGAGTTGGATTAGATGGCGGGGAAGGATGCCGGACAGACATGGTAGACCTGTACGTACGCGTAGTGAGGGTGTGCTGGGAACGTCTGGCAGAGTCTCCCGTTCGTCGAGTCTTCAACTCTCATCTCCGGCAGAGCTTCGCCTGCATCTCGAGGGATATTGAGTCTGAATGGGCTGTATTCCGTGCCTCTATTGCTGAGGCAGCCAGTTGTAGTTGCGGCCGCAAGGTGGTCGGTCCCAGTCGTGGTGGCAAGCCCCGAACCCGATGGTGGACACCGGGGGTTAGGGCTGCTGTCAAGCTGAAAAGGAGTCCTATCGAGCATGGATGACTTGCGGGACTCCCGAAGCAGCTGACAGGTACCGGCAGGGCAAGCAGCACACGGCTTCAGCGGTGATCGAGGCAAAAACTGGGGTGTGGGAGAAGTTCGGTGAGGCTATGGAGCACGACTTTCGGTCGGCCTCGAAGAGGTTCTGGCAAACCGTCCGGCACCTCAGAAAGGGGAAGCAGCCCCCAGTTCACACTGTTTACAGTGCGGACGGGGGCTTGCTGACCACGACTGTGGATATAGTTGGTCGGTGGAAGGAATACTTCGAGGCCCTTCTCAATCCCACTGACATGCCTTCCATAGAGGAAGCAGAGTCTGAGGATACGTACGTGGACAGTTCTATCACCGTGGCTGAGGTAATTGGGGTAGTCAAATCACTCCCCAGTGGCAAGGCTCCGGGGGTAGACGAGTTCCGCTCAGAATTTCTCAAGGCTCTGGATGTTGGAGGACTGTGTTGGTTGACACGCCTCTACAACATTGCATGGAAGTCAGGAACAGTACCTCTGGACTGGCAGACCGGGGTGGTGGTCCCCATTTTTAAAAAGGGTGACCGGAGGGTGTGTTCCAACTATAGGGGGATCACACTCCTCAGCCTTCCTGGGAAAGTCTACTCCAGGGTGCTGGAGAGAAGGGTACGACCGTTAGTCGAACCTCGGTTAGAGGAGCTGCAATGTGGTTTTCGTCCCGGTCGCGGAACACTGGACCAGCTCTACACCCTTGCAAGGGTACTCGAGGGTATGTGGGAGTTTGCCCAACCAGTCTACATGTGCTTTGTGGACCTGGAAAAGGCATTCGACCGTGTCCCTCGTGGTGTCCTGTGGGGGGTGCTCCGGGAGTACGGGATTGATGGTCCGCTTCTACGTGCCATTCGGTCCTTGTACAATCGAAGCAGGAGCCTGGTTCGCATTGCCAGCAGTAAGTCGAGCTTGTTTCCGGTGAACGTTGGCCTCCGCCAAGGCTGCCCTTTGTCACCGATTCTGTTCATAATCTTCATGGACAGAATTTCTAGGCGCAGTCAAGGTGTTGAGGGAGTCCAGCTTGGTGACCTTAGGATCTCGTCTCTGCTATTTGCAGACGATGTGGTCCTTATGGCCTCATCAGGCTGTGACCTTCAGCGTTTACTGGAGCGGTTTGCAGCTGAGTGTGAAGCTTCTGGGATGAGACTCAGCACCTCCAAATCCGAGGCCATGGTTCTCAGTCGGAAACGGGTGGACTGTACCCTCCGGGTTGGGAGTGAGGTCTTGCCTCAGGTGGAGGAGTTCAAGTATCTCGGGTTCTTGTTCACGAGTGAGGGAAGGTTGGAGCGTGAGATCGACAGACGGATCGGTGCAGCATCTGCAGTAATGCGGTCGCTGTACCGGACCGTCGTGGTGAAGAGAGAGCTGAGCCGGAAGGCAAAGCTCTCTGTTTACCGATCGATCTACGTTCCCACCCTCACCTATGGTCATGAGTTATGGGTCATGACCGAAAGAATGAGATCGCGGATACAAGCGGCGGAAATGAGTTTCCTTCGTAGGGTGGCTGGACTCACCCTAAGAGATAGGGTGAGGAGCTCGGCCATCCGGGAGGAGCTCAGAGTAGAGCCGCTGCTCCTTCACATCGAGAGGAGCCAGTTGAGGTGGCTCGGGCATCTAGTCTGGATGTCTCCCGGGCGCCTCCCTGGTGAGGTGTTTCGGGCATGCCCAGTCGGGAGAAGGCCCTCGGGAAGACCTAGGACACGCTGGAGGGACTATGTCTCACAGCTGGCCTGGGAACGCCTTGGTGTCCTCCCGATGGAGCTGGAAGAGGTCGTTGGGGACCGGGAAGTCTGGACTTGCCTACTGAAGCTGCTGCCCCCGCGACCAGGACCCGGATAAGCGGTGGAAAATGGATGGATGGATGGATGGCATTACCAAATGTTTAAAATAGAAAAAATTCCTATGGCATAGAATACAAGCGGGATCAGCATGAGGATTTTACAGTTTTGTTGCTTTTCAGATTTTCTCTGCTGTAAGTGGTCTACAGTGCCAAAACGTTCGAGAGTTTGATATGACACCCCAGAGTAGAAGAGATGAAAAGAACCAGTCGAAGGCTAAAATAGATCTAGTCCCTCAGGCACATTATAATGCAAGGAATGGGAAAGAATAAATTTTTGCTCAAGACCTGTCAATGAAATTAATATTTGAAAAGCTGACCATGGATGATAGCATGATTACATGGAGATCAGTTGTGAGGGGGTGTTTTTTCTTGGGGCTGTGATTTTGTTTTGCATCTCTGCACTCCTTTAAAGCTCCATCGGTCATGATGAGCCAACAACAAAGTCATGCAACGCCCTGATACGACATCACTCAACTCAGATGTCACCTGGTGTGATTATAGACCCACTAAGATGGAGAAAAGGATGGAAGGGGTGGACAGTAATTAATCACCTCCTTGGAATAATCACACAATTGACTACCAACAAAACCTGAGGTGAGGGTTGGACAATAAAAATTATGCAATAAGTATTTTGTATGGATCTTAAAAAAGCATTTGACACAATAAATGATGAAATATTACTAAAAAAAATTGGAACCATATGGTATATGTGGGGTAGCTGGGAAATGGTTTTGAAAGTTATTTAATCAATAGAGTGCATTTTGTTTATATGGGTGAGTTTTCTTTCAGATGTCTTGGCATTGCTTGTAGAATTCCCCAGGGGTCGGTATTGGGCCCCAAAATATTTAATGTGTCTGTCAATGACTTTTTAAATGTTTCTTAGTTGGTAAAATGTATATTGTTTGCAGATAACACAAATATATTTTACAGCAATTAACAATTTTGATGATCTCATCCACAATGTAAATAATTGAGTAAAATCAAAAAATGGATGGAAAGTAATAAATTACCCTTAAACTTAAATAAAACCAAAGTAATGATATTTGGAAATCATTCATTAAGGTTGCAAAAATGGGTTGAGGCGTAATTATGTTCATGTTTATGGATAGGTACTATTATACAGTACTTTTTCTGTTTCTGTTATTTTTACTACTATTTTTTTTTCAATGCTAATAATACAGTAATCATTTATAATGAATTGCTTTGACTGAAAAGAATAAGATAAACATTGAACTGGTGCATGTTGAATACAGGAAGTGAATATGTGTACTAGCAATTGATGTGAGATGTAGAGGGGGTACAACTGAATAAGCTCTGCTTCTTCCTTCTGCTTTTCGGACATGTGGAATTGTGAATTGTGACGTGAAGCACTTCAAGTAAACCCTATGTATGTTTGAAATAAATTCAATCAATCAATTAAATCAATCAGGGTGGGAAGAAGAGACAAGATGAGGGAGGCATCTTTGAACAGGAATGACAATGGGAGGTATATGAGGTGAATCTGAATAGTCCACCTCCTCAAAATACTAATCTACCTAATCACGTGCAGACAAGGTGGCCCATTGAGAATTGGCAGAGAGATGCTAAAGCCTGTTAGACCCGGCTTGAAAGTGCAATTAAAAATTTGCATCAATATATTGCATAACACTCAGTGGGAATACGAGAGTGAAATGCCCTTCTTCTATAATCACAAGAGTCGTACAAGAGTCGTACATTCTTCATGACATTTAGAAAGATCGTCTATTCAAACATAGATACACAATTCTGGCATTTGATTCACTATGAGAAAGATTCGAGTGCATCGCTGATTTTCATATTTTGTGAATATCAGTTTTGACATTTTTCCGTAAGCTGCAATGTGACTTGAGCTGTCGAGGGGCTCTTTTTAAACCTCTAGCTCTAACAGTTGTGCTTGGACAACTTGATCTCCTCACCCCTTTCCTTGTTGCAGCAATCAACCGAAAGCCCTTACGTGTTCTTCACATTAAGATAAGTTTGTTATCTTTTGCCTCTTTTTAATGCAAGATCACTGCAACGTATATCCCTCTGTGTCTTCTCTTACACCATTCTCTTGCCAGCTTCTGTGAACTAATAAGACACTATTCATAAAAGTGGCTTTACCCCTGCAGGCTGGTATTGAAAGCATAACAAAAAGCTGATCACCTTAATACATAATACAAATAAAACAGCAAGATTAAACTAGACACTCTTTGAAGATGAAGAGGGAATAGGAAGGTGTTTGCGCCGTGCGACTGTCTCCGATGTGTGTTAAACACAAGCCACCAATTAATCAGCATGTGTCTGTCTGTTGGCAGGCAACATAAGAACATTATTCGTCAGTATGTCCAGATAAAAAAATTGTACAGTCAACATTTTTTAGTGGTGAGAATTTTTTTGCAATCCCATTTCACACACAGTAAAAACATGCTCTTTGTTGGCAAGCTTCACTCGTCTATCTCATGCTGATTAAACCTCCTCTTCAATGCGTCGCTGCATATTTTACTCTGAATCGTACTTTTCAGGAACGTTCCACAATGCATTTCAAATATGTGCAGTCATGACTAATAAGAAAATACGTAACATACAATAGTATTAATATTTGTCCTTTGAACTGTATTATAAATGTATTTTCTGTATGATACCAATCATTTTTAACATTTTCTGAAGATAATTGAATTAAGATTCATGTCTTGATCAAATACGGGTCAGAAACCTAAGATGAGGCTAATTCTAGGGTTTCTCTTGACTTAGTCACGGCACTGAGGCCCCGTTCACACATAATCCCGGGATTTTTTTTTTATTTTAGTGGAAAAAACTGTGCGTCCATATTGGTCTGGATCAGTAAATAGTGCAATAATGCATCCAGACAGGAATTGATCACTGGGATAAACCAGACTCTGAACAGACACAGAGGAAGAAAGAATCCACGTGCGTAAGTCCTTCGTCTTCTGCTGTCGTTGACTAATATTTACATTTGTTTGATAACCTGAAGCATTTAAATGTGATCCAGTTGAATGTCATCTTAGGGTTGGTTAGTAGCCTGTTGTGAGATTATTAAAACCTGCAATACAAGCCTGTTGTTCAGGCGATCATGTCTGGTGCTTGTGTGTCTCACTTAACATCACACTAACATTACTGACACCTAGTGACCAGTGTAGTATATTGCATCTCATCCCAGCATCTTTAAATGTGTCTTATGAATTCCTTATACTTGTATTTTAGTTCATTTAGTCGTTTTTATGCGTGAAAATGCTTAATTTAGGCAAAAAAATGCTTATTTTTGACAAACAATAAGCCACAGGAAACCACAAAACAGCATGATATTAATTCATATATTTTAAAAAAACAGTGACAGTGAGGGACAACTGTGTATACTTAAGAGGGAGAAAGTTGTTTTTGTGGAACCCAAACTATGAACATGTGTGACCTTGTTTTTTTGGGGTCAGAATCAGCTGCCTGCATCAGGTGTCGACAGTCGACTGTTGGGATTCTGGCAAAGAAAGGGTATAAATACAAGCCACAAAAGTCAAGACAACATCAATTCCAGAATATGGAGGTTAGCCTCCTGGTAACAGATGCCTGAAGCTGTGAAAGAAAAACACATACAGCAGTGTGTTTGGCCTGTAGCTCCAGGGTTTCCCTTGTGCCTCCATGCAGAGAGGACCCCCAGGGGACTGACGCCAGCTGAGACTGAAAACAAGGTAAGAGCCCAGCTGACACTCATGCACACAGGCGCAGCTGTGGGTCTCACAAAAAACTTCAGCATGAGAAGTAAATGGAGGCCTCGGAGATGAAGGGGGTTAGGTGCATACAGAGAGGAGCTGCTACAGCGAGTGTGCCATCATTATGCAATGGTAAGACTTAACAAAATACTGTATATAGAGATACTTATTAGGATTATTTGACCTGATTATTTTATGATTGACAGGTAATGGTAACTTGCTGGAATTTATTGGACTTTCTGTTCGGTTGGTAGTATCACTGAAGTTGTTTGCACCCAAGTCTGTTGAATTATGAGCTCATCTCGAGTCAGTGATGGCTTGTTGTTTTCCTTTTCTCTTTCCCTGTCTAGTCAATATAAATGTATTGTGAAATAACTTTAGTGTCTTCAGTTTTCCTCTGCCACAGATATAGTTTATGGCTCCGGGGATTCTGGTCCTCTCTCCAGCTTAGAGAATGACAAATATAAATGATTGACAGCCTTGCAGGGATCATGCAGCCATTTAGCAAGTTCTTTATGTATCAGGAGATCAAATCTCAATGGATCCCTGAAAAAAAAGTGATTGGGGATGAGAAAAATATGATTTTTGTGTTTGTGTCTTGATTTATTATATGTACACTGTACATGTGTAACGTGGCACTGCAGTTCAGGACTCAGGAGTTTCTTCAGTGGGGTTCAGGGTAGTATGTTTGTATCCATTGAAGTAAGTGAAGCTTTTCAGGCTCTAAGATAACAAGACCAGGGAATGACCAGGCGATGAGGAATTTAATCTAAAAATTTTTTTTTTCTGTGTGTGTCTCTCATGGGGACTTTTCTCCATGCTATTTTTGTCTGTGAATATTAGTCAGCCATTCACATACCACTCTCCTTCTCCTTTCTTTCGCCTCTCGTAGGCCTGAGTCCAATCATGGCAGATGAAAGCTTGGAGACAGATGGCCCCAGATCATCCATGCCGGCTGAGCTTCATCATCCTCATTCTAAGTACTCTCAGTGGAAGTTTAAACTGTTCAGAGTGAAGTCCATTGAGAAGGCCCCTGTGTCCAGTGAGACGCACCCGGGGAAGGAAGACATGTCAGGCATCTCTAACCCTAACCCATGTGGAATTCCAAATAAAGAGTTAGGTAAAGGTGTGAGTCCAGGTAATGTTATGCCAGTGTGCCTCAGTGCAAAAAGCAAGGAACAGGTTCAAGGACCTTGCCAAAGCATGGATTTGAAGCTAGAGGAAATAGACAACCACATAAACCATCTCAGGTGACTAATTGACACAAACCGTTTTTCTTGTTCTCTCTTTTTAAAACATGACCAACCTAACGGTTGTTTTCTTGTTAGGTGTTTGTGCCGTCTCTGTGGAGCCACTTTGACAAAAGTCAAAGGTCCAATCCATGATGTCCATGCAGTTCTGGATGACGAGAGCAAGAATTCCCTTCGCAAAATGGGCTGCAAGTCAACAAACTGGCCAGAGGTCATCCTCAAAGTCTTTAAAGTGAACGTGACAGACGATACAGGTTCAGTCCATCCTCTTTCTTTCTGCCATCGCTGCTGGACGACTGCCATGCGAGGAGGGGGTATTTGCAATTTCTCCAAAACAAAAGTCCCAGAATGGAAACCTCATTGTGCCATCTGCCACCTTTGCTCGACCAAGAAACATTTATACCAGAGAACCGGAAGAAAAAGGAGCAAAGCCACTTCCAGAGCCCACGGCTTAGTGAAAAGAATAAGGTTGGACCACAACAGCAGCACTGTCAGTGGTGAGAGTCGAACGCTGAGACCATTTGGAGGCCATCTTTATGGTCCTGTGCTTAAAACATGGAGAAGTCCCAGTGTCCAAAGGGAACACTGGGTAAGGACCATCACACACTGTCAGAAACAGCACCTGAGTAACAAGCTTATGTCTGAGAATCTCCCTGTTGACTTCCTCGGTTCTTTTACTTGCATGGTGTGTGACCATCTTCTGTCTGACCCAGTTCAAGCCCCCTGCGGGCACCTCTTCTGCAGCGTCTGTATTAAGAAATACAACCACGTTATAGGACCTCACTGTCCTGCTTGCAACCTGCCCTGTGCCAGCGATGACCTCATTCCCCCTGCCAAAACTTTTTTGTTTGTCCTGCATTCTCTTCCCTTGCTGTGCCCGAGAGATGGCTGTGGCCGACAAGTGAGGTTAGACTCATTTAAAGCTCATTGTATGGAGCATGATTTGCGAGAGCAGGATGCAGCAAGGCAGCAATCACTACAGCTTGACAACTACCTGATAACAAATAAAGGAGGAAGACCACGCCAGCACTTGCTCTCGCTCACGCGTCGTGGCCAGAAGCATCGGCTGAGGGAACTGAAGAACCAGGTGAGGGCGTTTGCAGATAAAGAGGAAGGTGGCGACCTGAAGTCTGTGTGTCTGACACTGTATCTGCTGGCACTGAGATCTGAGAATGAACACCGGAAGGCAGATGAGCTGGAGGTCATGATGCAAGGTGAGAGGCTATTATTCTCAGTGTACATCCCCCATAGCTAACGTAGGTAAAAAAAAAAATTACAGTACACAAATAAATGAATTAGTTCACATACTGTAAATTTCTGCCATAATCTGGGGGCTGCATGCATCTCTTAATTAACAAGGAGTTCAAAAGTTCACTGTTCGGAAGAGAGGAGTTTTTTTGTGCTTTTGATTGAAAAGCTTTTCATGCTTGTCCATCCCGGTCTATTAGACCACCATTGTTGGCTCTCCTTGATTTTCTCCAGCCCTCACACTCTTTCTGCCTGACTGTCGGTCTTTCATTTTCACACTCCCTTTGATATAGAATAACAACTTTTGTGAAGAAGCTGTTAGAATATGAACATCAGCAGTTCTTGTATTTGCAAATGACACAGACAGCACCGACTTCCCCGTTTGGGAATTGAAGACAGCTGGTGTTTGTTTTCATCTGCAGCCAATACATCATTTTTGCCAGCTTTACTGATTTACCCTCTAGCCCATTATCATTTTTTGAAAATTAGGAAACCATACAAGGTTGTGGTTGTGTCCTCTGGACAGTGGTACATTTACAGTCGGAAATGTTAGTAAAGGACCAAAGGCCTCTGCTAATTTTGTTAAAATTTGTGTTGTCACAGTTTCAATACATTTCTGTTCTATTTTGCCTCCATTAGTGTTTGATTGAAATTGTTTAATAATTGTTTTTCTGCAGGCAGAGGCTTTGCGCTGCATCCCGCTGTGTGTTTGGCTATCCGGGTCAACACTTTCCTGAGCTGCAGCCAATATCACAAAATGTACCGTACTGTTAAAGCTACAAGTGGCCGCCAGATCTTTCAGCCCTTGCACACTCTCCGAGCTGCAGAGAAAGAGCTTCTCCCTGGCTTTTACCAGTTTGAATGGCAGCCAGCTCTGAAGAATGTGTCTACATCTTGCAATGTTGGCATCATTAATGGGCTCTCTGGATGGACATCCTCTTTGGATGACTCACCAGCTGACACCATCGCTCGCAGATTTCGCTATGATGTGGCTTTGGTGTCAGCAATGAAGGATCTGGAGGAGGATATTGTGGAAGGGTTGAGAATAACAGGTATGGAAGACAGTGCCTGTACCCTTGGCTTCAGTGTTATGATCAAAGAATCTTGTGACGGCATGGGAGATGTCAGTGAAAAGCATGGAGGGGGACCGGTTGTTCCTGAGAAAGCTGTGCGTTTCTCTTTCACCATTATGTCTATTTCGGTTACGCTAGGTGAAGACAGTAAAGAGGTCACCATCTTCACTGAGCCAAAGCCAAACTCTGAACTGTCCTGTAAGCCCCTCTGTCTGATGTTTGTGGATGAATCTGACCACGAGACACTCACGGCTCTCTTGGGGCCAATTGTTGCAGAACGTAACGCAATGAAGGAAAGCAGGCTTATCCTGTCCATAGCTGGCTTGCCTCGATCGTTCCGCTTCCACTTCAGAGGCACGGGATATGATGAGAAGATTGTACGTGAATTTGAGGGCCTGGAAGCCTCAGGGTCCACCTATATTTGCACGCTGTGTGACTCAAATCGAGCAGAGGCCTCCAGAAATATGGTACTGCACGCCATCACGCGCAGTCATGATGAGAACCTGGCACGCTATGAAATCTGGCGAACCAACCCTTTTTCTGAGTCTGTAGAGGAATTGCGGGACAGAGTCAAAGGGGTCTCTGCCAAGCCCTTCATGGAGACCCAGTCCACACTGGATGCTCTACACTGTGACATTGGCAACGCGACGGAATTCTACAAAATTTTCCAGGACGAAATAGGAGAGGTGTACCGAAAGGAAAACCCCAACAAGGAGGAAAGGCGCAGCTGGCGGGCAGCTGTAGATAAAGAACTGAGGCAGAAGCTGAAGCTCAAACCAGTGATGAGGATGAATGGCAACTATGCCCGCAAGCTAATGACCCTCGAGGCTGTGGAAGTGGTGTGTCAGCTGGTGCCCTCAGAGGACAGGAGGGAAGCCCTGAGGGAGTTGATGAGGCTATACCTCGAGATGAAGCCTGTGTGGCGCTCCACCTGCCCGGCCAAAGAGTGTCCTGACCAGCTCTGCCGCTACACCTTTAACTCCCAGCGCTTTGCAAACCTCATCTCCTCTACCTTCAAATACAGGTACAATGGCAAGATAACAAATTATATGCACAAGACCCTGGCCCACGTTCCCGAGATAATAGAGCGAGATGGATCTATTGGCGCCTGGGCAAGTGAGGGGAATGAGTCAGCAAATAAACTGTTCAGGCGTTTCCGAAAGATGAATGCGCGTCAGTCAAAGGCCTTTGAACTTGAGGATGTTTTGAAACATCACTGGCTCTACACCTCAAAGTACTTGCAGAAGTTTATGGAGGCCCATAAGAACTCTGAAAAAGCTCTGCCAGCAACCATTGACCCAGCAGAGATCCAGGACAGTGAAATATTGCACCAGGAGGTCAATGAGTGTTAATTTTTTTTCAATGTGAAATTAAGCTTGAATTGTTGATTGATTTTATACTGGCAAGACTGACGTCCACACATTGTGCACTAGTGATTTAATAATTCATTTATTTTATGCAGTGCTGTTCTTCTAGAGCTTTATATTATACTGTCATTCAAAACACATCATTATAGACTTTGCCAGTTCAAAACCGCATTGTCATTACCTTATGTTAAGCCTGAACGACCAGTATTTCAAGACCGCTGTGCTTTATTAATTGTGTGTCTGACCCATAACCTTTGGGCAGCATCACACACAGACTTTAATTTGCTCTGGGCAAAAAATGTTTTGATTTGACTCCCTATGCCAGGATATATGGCTTGTTTCATTGTATTGTGAGGATGTGACATACTTATGAATTTATCGAGTGGGTATTTATGGAAGCATGATGAAAATGCTGTAAATCATATTTGGGGAAATGTGTTAGGATGACCATATCTGTGGCCACTATATTTTGATATCATTTTTACTGGTGAAAAATGCAATCACAGAGACTGTAATGTTCTTTGCTTCACAGGTGCCCTTTGAGAAAGATGAATTTATTGCTTTACTCTGGCACCCATGAGACAAAATATATGCCAGGTCACTTTGAACTGTTTTTTTATTTTATTTTGTGGCCATTAGATGATAGATCATACGTATTAGACATTCTCACATAAAACAAAGCATATACTGGCCTTTTTCATATGTCAGGAAAATCCAGTTTGTCCTCATGTAGCCAAACATCCAGCAGATTCCTGAGTGAGGACATTTCTTTAGCTTGGTTATAAACTGAGCAGTTTTCCTCTGCTGGCGTCTGTTCTTCACAGTGGTTGGAGATGGGGGAAGGACAGAAGGATGTTATGGAAACCAAGTTTCTTAGCAACTTTATTTGTTTGACTGATTGCATTGTCTTTCCCTGCCCTCAACGTCTGAAGATGTGACAAGCAATTTGGTTTTCTTATTTGATTGAATGTCTGATTCTGTTTTACTGTCATAAGTGCAAGCATACACCAGCAGTGAAATATTACCAATTCATCGTATGGTTGTCACAGGCCTCCATAGACATCATGTTTTAAAATGCATCATGTCGCAACTTGTCTCATTTTTGTGTTTTGTCAAAAATAAATTGCATTCCCAAAGTAATGGGTGATGGATGATTCACACAAAAACATTTCCATCTCAGCCTCCCTCATTTTGTAGTTTCTATTGACATTAAATTACAGATATTATTTTGCACACCGCGTTTCACAGTTTTTTTATTTTTATTTATTACTTTATACAGTCACAGTTACACTCTTTTCGGCTATTTTTAACTGAAAACCGTCACAGTGTAATATTACATACATAAGTTTTACTAAATCAGTACATACAGACATTTGACATCACATTCTCGTGTGTTTGTTTTTATTCAAAAGAGACAAAGATGAACAGTTATGCCAAAACTCTGCAGTGGTTTGTGTATATGAAGTTAATTTTTTTGTAAAAGCTGCAACGTCTGCCAAACTTTACCCAAATAATGTCCAGCGAGGCGTACGCACACAAAGAAGCAGCAGTAGATTGAGTGGAAGAAAACTGCCTGGCTTCTTGGCCACTGACTTTAACAGCAAAATGACTACAAAAAATAATCCACCAAAATGCACCGGGGAGCTGATGTGTTTACTTTGTAAGGAAGTAAATGCTATTTTAACTTTCTGACAAAACATCTAAATTTCAGTCCCTCCACTCAGTTTGGATTTACACACACACACACACACACACACACGCACACACACACACACACACACAAATGAAATATTCTGAAAAACAACTATGAGCAAAGCTGGACCATTCACTTACGCAGAGATGATAAGACACGGATGATGACTGCATGCTGGCCGCTACAAACGAGGTGAGATTTAATGACCAAATCAAAAACTAGATCGTTTATTTTGATGCAACAGCTCCAACATACTTAAATACTATTACCACAGTCCATCCACCCATCCATTTTCTATGCCGCTTATCCTGATTAGGGTGGCGGGGGTTTGCAGGAGCCCATCCCAGCTGACCTCTGGTGAGAGGTGGGGTGCACACGTGGACTGCTTGCCAGCCAATCGCAGGGCACATATAGACAATTATCACACTCACATTCATACCTCTGGACAATTTAGTGTCGGGAATTAACCTAACTTGCATGTTTCTGAAATGTGAGTACCTGGAGAAAACCCACGCAGGGGGAGAACATGAAACGGAGATTTGGCCAAGCGGAGATTTGAACCCACACCACAGATATAAACACAAAACGTTCACAATGTGGTTACTTATGTCAAATGTGCATAACGTCCACCGTTTGGGCCTTTAAATTTTTTTAATTATGGCCGTCTTCTTTACGTTGTTAAGTGGTTCTGATGTAGCATTATTTAATGTATTAGGATTTTTTTTTTTTATCAGAGGGGCATTAAGAGTCAGAGTCTTTTTCTTTAATACTTGAGTTTTATTTGATCACTAACACGCAACAAAAAAAATCTACGCTTAGAATATAGTGCATTTGGAAAAGAAAATATACATTTTTTTGCTCATATTAATGAAAAAAACAAACAATTGAAACAAAGCAAACTGACTTCCATCAAGTAAAGAGAGCATCGCAGGGAAGTGTACAATTTAATGCACAGTATTGTTGTCTTTTGTTATAAATTTTGGGTTCCTTGATGTTTATGACGTCATTATTCGTTCTTTACAGGAAAACAACACAGCTCGTCTTTGACCGTCACTCCACAAACTAAACTAGTCAGTCAAAAAGTCTTCTGAAAACACTTTTTTTGAGAGGGGAAATCTTGAGTCCTGTTTTTCTGTGTTTAACTTTAAGTGGGGTGCGCTGCAGGGGCATAACCTTGCGAGGTGGGGTCATCTCCTGGTGAGGAAGACCACCATGTTCGAGGCAGAAGTATTTTTCATTGCCCTGAGAGAGCTTGAGCAGCAGTGTCTCAGACAGCTCCATGCACTGGGCGTGGACCCAATGCCCTGCCTTTCCCTTAGAGCAGAAGATCATGGCTGGCCGGTGGAGCTCAGTGGAATAAAATGGCTCCCATGTGTTGGGGTCCAGCTGACAACCACGGCAGCATTTGATCCAGTAGCCTGATTGTGACTCATCCTCCTCATCCTTCTCCTTGTATGTATCACCTTCTCCCTCACTACTATCCTCCAGCTCATGAGGCTCACGGCCAAAGTAGAGCTCTTCTGAGTCTTCAAGAGGAGTTGAGTTGTCATAATCAGTCAGCTCCTGACTGCAGCGCTGGGTCTGTTCATCTTCACCTTCTACCTCCTTCTGAAAGTTCACTAGATAGAAGTAATGCATGTCTGTTTGGCATGACCTTCCCTCGGTTGGTACAGCTAGCAACATGCTTAGTTCCCCTGCAGCACCACCATACCAAGTTCGACTGTGAACAATATCTGGGGTCCATTTTGGTGCTTCGATAGGTTTAATGTCAATCCCTTTCTCATCCAGAGTGACGGTGCTGCATTCCATTCTTTTCTGAGAGTTTTCCTGATAACCTCCCAATATAATATATTTATGAGAAGGACCAGTGCGGGCGATTATGGCACTTGAGATTGATAGACCCGAGTCAAGGGTGTCACAGGACAATAAGGGACTACCTTGCAGGAGCTCCACACGCAAGCAAAAGAGCCGAGGAGGGCGGCTGTCAGACTTCAAAGAGTGACCACCAAGGAAGTAGACACGGTCCTCCCTAGCGAGGGCCACATGGAAAGAGTGTCCTTCACTGAGCTCTGGAAAAGTGTGAGCAGAACAACAACTAAACTCGAGGTCGAACAAGAACACCTGAGGAGGACAATCAATGACGCTATTCCAGCTCTCAGAGGTCCGCTTTTTTGCAGGCAGGTAAGACCTCCCACCGAATACTACACAGGCCGTCTTCCCTCTGCTTTGGACTACACTAATTGTGTGGCCATATCTAGCATCGGGTGCTTCTCCTACCAGGTCTTTCTCTTTACAACGTAGGGTCAGTTTGCGATTGCAACCACGACTATCCATGCTAAGAACATAAAGGCTTGACGAGATTTCATTATTGGGGGTGCGGCCCCCGTGGATGAGATAACTCTCTGGAAGGCCGTCATGAGGATCAAGGCGGCACACAGCTGGGCAGCGCAAAGGAGGAAGATAATTGGAGTCATTGGAGAAAGAGATGGCTCTTAACCTGAGCTCTCCTTGTTTAAAGCGCACACTGAATACTCCTGTTGGACAAGAGCGCTTGGGCCAGCCTTTCTGGCCAAACAGGAGAACTTCACCATCCAGCTGCAGCAGGGAACAGCCAGGTTGCAGAAGGCCTTCACAGTTCACTGGATTTAATGGTTGTAGACTCATTTTGGGTGCAGGTGCTGCAACAAAACAACACAGGAACACACAAACAGTCGGATGTTATTTGTTTGAATTTCAATCACTTCCTGTTGATGTTGATGCCCTGCCAGACTTCAATAGCATAATAAAGACGACAAGGCACACAATACTCTTCAATATCAATTAAAATTACACTCAAACAATTCAAAGTTTGGTGTCCCAAGTGCAACATTTCAATAAGTAAAATAAATCGACGAAAGTGGAATTCTTTGTGTTTAAATAATAATGTAAATGATGATGACCATAATAAACATAACTGGATATCAGAGGAGTGAATTTGTTATTTACATCATTCTTATTTTGTATTACACATTTTTAGGCAGTTTGTTTCAACATATTTAGCGTTAAAATATAATACAAAAATCAACCCACCAAAATGTCAACTTTATTCAGAGCAAAGTTGACGAAATGACATCATTGAATATAAGCAACATCGTGCACATTATCCATGCCACTTATGCTGGGACGTTACAGTTCATTTATAATTTTTTTTTTGTGCAAAATACAATGTCATTTCATTTATCAGTAACAGAAGCATCATCCAACCAATGTGCAAAAGTTAAACAAAAATAATGCATACATCTAGCTTCTCCCATTTAGTTTTAATTTTAATTGCTTACCTTGCAGCCAGGAGCCGGGATTTTGTGCTCGAGCTCACTTGACTGTGAATTTTAAGATCACTAAGCTAAACCCAATCACTCTTTGTGCAGCCTAACTTTGACAAAAAGCAGACACTGGCAGGGAGTTTGTGAAGCTTGGTTGACTCACAAACACTTCCAGATCTTGAGGTTAACTGTCTGTGACTGCTGCTCATTGGCAGCGCTGCTTGACTGCATTTAGCGAGTCACTTCTGTGGTATAGCCGCACATCAAACACATCTAAGAAGGCAGGAAAAGCAGTGGAAGCCTTTGCAGAGCAGTCTTTTCTTCAGATGTTTCTATCTGTGTTTGTGATGAAGTCTTAATGACATATCCAAAAGAAAAGGGGTCATTTTATTATTCTTTTACTTGGTTTCCACAAGGGGATACATAAATTAATTGTGTCATACAAAAATGTCTCAATTAGGAAAGAGCTGAATAATGAATACATGCTGATTATCACAACAGGTCCAAATCACAACCAGCATGAAAACAGCAAAAAAAAAAAAAGACCTACATTTTGCAGCCAATGGAAGTTGACAGTCGTTTGAATTAGTCAACTCTTCTTTCAAGAGAGCAGACATATTTAGGGCTGCTTGTTCTCAACAACATAACAAAGCAGTTTTGATATGAGTGTAAGTTTAGTTCATTTGCTTTTGTCTGGGAGACCAGAAGAACACAAAAATAAAATCTTCATATCCACTGTGTTATCTTCATTATTTTTGTTAACTTATTGGTAACAATTTTCAGGCCTATTTACTTAGTGTGTGTTGTTTTAGCATGCAATATATATTGTTTTACAGCCTACTTTCTGTTGGCTTTAAGCACATTGCCCATTTGCGGATATTTATTTGTGTTTACACTCACTCAAAGCATCTTTGCTTACCTTCTGCCTGTCCCTCAAGGCTTAGCTTATTACTCATCAAAATTAATTGTCAGACTGCCAAGCCCACCTAATGCATCCTAACGGAGTTTTTACTAGCGGTCCTACCTTTCTTTGCCTACTTTTGCTTCTGCATTGTCCCAAAATTCACTGTGGCAATGCGTGTAATTTAGGTCCCGCTCCTGAAAAGGTTGAGGACTAGTTTACGCACCGCTGGCGCACTGTTTATGCCCTTGGCACAGAATTTGTGACAGATATGGTGTTAGCCATATGGTGACAGATACACCTAAGTGAATTACTGTTTACATCTGGTCTAGTAGTACTGCAGGACACGCATTGTTCTGTCATGGGTATGCATTGTCACCACATCGTCCCGCATCCGAGAATCGGTCATGGTATTATTTAGGTCCCGCATGATGCCACGCAACAGCAGGCATGACCACAAACAGTATTGCTCTTTTTCTAGGGGACCCACAAGATGTTGAACTTCAAAGAAAAATACCTGATTGCAGAAGTCTATTTTATCTCCCAGCTGGAGAAAAACAACGCAGAAAGTGCAGCGAATAAGCACAAACTAAAGAACAAAAAAAGGCAAGGTGTAGGAGAGGAAATTACTGACTAGAAGCCTTTGCTTCTAGTCAGGTATTATGATCACTAGAAATGAACAAGGAAGATCTAAAAGGCTACAGAACTGACTTGAGAATCCCCCTTGACTTGTTACATGAGGTGGTGGAAATGTTAGCCCATTCATATGAATGAGACTCGCTTTGATGCGCATCGCCCACATTGTTTGCGCACAGGCTGCGATGCGTTTGGGTTGCGTTCACTACCAGTTCATGAAAATTATGCGTGCCACAAATCTGGAGGATTTCAAAATATTCTTTGTGCGTCAGCATGCAGACCAGCACAACACAGTTTACACATACTTCACACCTGTTTTACAACCAATTTACTCATTGGCAAGCAAATTGCGTACAACTCCAGGGACAAAATGCGTGCAAGTATACGCTAGGCTTTTTACTCTGTATTAATCATACATGTATATATTATACTCAACCAAACATATTGAATATTAGGGAACATTAGGGAAAATGTTACAGAAATTCTTCACATTCATTCATCTCCATGATTCATTTGTATTTCAATGCAATTAACAAAAGGCAATTAAAAATTCAAAACCTAAAATTCCGGGCCGCACGGTGGCTGAGTGGTTAGCACATTGGCCACACAGTCAGGAGATCTGGAAGACCTGGGTTCAAATCTCCGTTGGGCATCTCTGTGTGGAGTTTGCATGTTCTCCCCGTGCGTGTGTGGGTTTTCTCCGGGTACTCCGGTTTCCTCCCACATTCCAAAAACATGCATGTTAGGTTAATTGGCGATTCTAAAATTGTCCATCGGTATGAATATGAGTGTGACTGGTTGTTTGTCTATATGTGCCCTGCGATTGGCTGGCGACCAGTCCAGGGTGTACCCCGCCTCTCGCCCAAAGCCAGCTGGGATAGTCTCCAGCATCCCCGTGACCCTAATGAGGATAAGCGGTACAGAAAATGAATGAATGAATGAACCTAAAATTCCACATTTCACTGATGGCACATGCTACCCTGACACCACTCCAAACTCCAAACTCCAGACTCCAAACAAGATAAAGGTCCTCTCAATAGGAGGTTTGAGTACAAAAACACCATTGACATGAAATAGTTTGCAGCACGGAGTGTTTATTTCACCAAAGAACTGTCAGGTCTCATATGGTTACTTTACTTGGGAATTCCTGTGCAAGCAGTGGTTTTCAAATTGGGGCGCGCGCCCCCTAGGGGGGACCCGGCGTTATGTCAGGGGGGGCGCGGGGCTTTTATAACAAAGCGCCTTGTTTATGGATTTTTTTGGGCTAACAAGCTTCATGTTTTCTTGTTACAAATAAATACGTCGCATTTTCCTTAGCAGCGTGGCGTGTTGTGAAGACGTTGCCACTTTGGGTGGTTCAAATTCTCTACCGACTTAACGGTAGTGTTCCAATCAACACTCTTAAGTTTCTGTGTGTATCCGCGTGCGCTCGGAGTATGTTGTTCAACGCACCCTTAGCCGGCTCGGCCCCCGGCCTCCCCCGCCTTCCTCCCCAGGCCCAAACCCGGGACCGGCGTTTGGGTTCAGGTGGTCCGGAAGCAAGGTTTCTCTTTCACCCGGTCAGCGGCGGCGGAGTTCAGCAAATGATTTTGAAAGGCTGAGCTGTTTTACTGCTGTGTTACAGGCCCTGTTTGGAAACGAGGTATGTAAAAAAACATTTACAAAGTCTTTCTGTGAAAAATTCTCAATTTCACAACGGGGTGAGGGGTCTGGGGGTGTTGAAAATAATTATATCTCCAAAAGGGGGGTGCTGACAAAAAAGTTTGGGAACCACTGTCTGCAAGTATTTTGATAACTGTAGTAGAGCAGTAAATGTTTCTGTACTGGACTACGTAACATTTATGGTGACAAGAATTGAATTGTACAAAGTTGTAGAGGACTCGTGAATCATCCAAAGTGGAACAGAACCACTCGAAACGGTGAAGGTGCTCAGCTACACCTACAGCAAGATGGACAGAGCTAATGCGCAGGTTGGATTTACGATGTTGCAGTTATCAGTTACCGCCGAACCCCTTGAACATGGGAGCTTCAGACTTGTGTGCGGAATACAAACTTCGGGTGGACTCCTATAACATTTTTGAGATTGCCAATGGATCAGCTCACAACCCAGACGCGGTAAGTCAAGCTAAGTTGCTATGCTGCTTAGGGACCCCCAGAGCAATGAATCTTTGCAAATCTGCCGGGCCCAAAAATCACATTTGATGAGACAAAGACTGCACTTGATGCCTACTTTACCCCATGAAGAAATGTTGTGCTATAGAGGCATAAATTCAGACAAAGAAGACAAATAAAAAATGAAACTATTGATGTGCATGTGAATGCGCCGCGTGAACTGGCTGGATCATGTGACTTCGGCACTCTTGAGGCTGATATGATACGAGACCAGATGGCGGAAAGATGCTTGGATAAAAGGCTACGAGGTAAGCTGCTGCAGGAGGAGGAGCTAACTAATGGAAGGAACAGCAGCAAGAGCTTTTGATGTGACACAGGCTGAAGCAAAAGCACTATAAAATGGTAGACTGAAAGATGAACGTGTGAACTCCAAGCAGACAGACAGCATACTGCAGGACATGACAAGTTCTGGAAAGGAAGGAAATAACAGCAACAACATCGCTGCATGTCACCAATGTGGTTTGTCGAATCACTCACCTGAGGAATGTGGAGCTAAAACTGCTGAATGTCATTTCTGTAAAAAAGTGGGTCATTATGCAAGAGTTTGTAGAAGGAAGAACACATCAGCTGATAAAAATGAAAACAAAAGCATGGCAGACAATAGAAGAACAATAGACCACATGCAATCAGAAATGCCCATTTGAGTGGTGAATGAAAAAACTCTGATGAATTTGTCTATTCAGTAAATCCTGTAGGCAAAGAAGAAATAATACACAAAAAGTGAAAATGGTGATCGACCCAGGAAGTAGTCAAAACTTCATTGGTAAAAGCCTTTACAACAGACCTTTCAATCGACACACAAAACTGGGACAGACAAACAAGACGTTTTGTGCATATGGATAGACAACACCTTTGCCATGTCTTGGATTTTTTGAAGCCGAACTTTGTTGGAAACAAAATAAAGCCAAAGATGTGATAAGGGGTGATGTAGAAGCATTGCTAGGAAGAATGTCAAGCTTTTCACTGAAAATACTGGACAAAAGACTATTTATATAAATAGTATTGCAATATTGTAAAACAAGATAATCTCTACAGAGGGATTCCAGAATCTTTTCAAAGAGTTTGGAGAACTTTTAAAAGGACAAGGAAATGTGAACGGCTACTCACATAACGTAACAGTCAACCCCACAGTCCCACAGAAGCTAAACAAATACCAGATTACAGGAAAAAGGCAGTCAATCAACAGCTAGATAAAATGTGGGAACAAGACATAATTGAAGAAGTCAATGAGGGCATCAATAGGTAACAAAGTTGCTGCTTACACCTAAAAAAGACACTGCTTAGATGAGGTTGTGTGTCGAGCTCAGATAATTAAACCAAGCTCTTATCCAAAAAAGACATCCTGTACCAACAGTGGATAGATATTCTGCAAGCGGTTCAAGGGTCGAGAGTTTATGCAAAAGTGTTTGGCAAATGGACTTAGAGCCAGAATCAATAAATCCAACAACGTTCAACACACACAGAGGATGCTGCAGATATAAAAATGTTCCATTTGTACTATCATCACATCCAGAAGAATGCCAAAGTCCACTGGAATGCCAGTGTGGTATATGGACGACATGGTGATATGTGCTGAAGATAAGGATTAGCTGGAAGAAAGACCGAGAAAAGTGTTTGAAAAGTAAAAAAAAGTGGACTAACGCTGAACAAAGACAAATGAGTGCTTAGACTGAAACAAATCAAAATACTTGGACATGAGATTTCCGGAGAAGGAATGAATCCCGATCCTAAGAAAGTGGAAGCAATAAGTAAAGCTCCAAGACCCAAAAATGTATCACAGCTCCGATCATTCTTGCCACCATGTGAATTTTTGATGAAGTTCATATGAAACTATGCCAACTTATCAGAACCGCTGAGAAGATTGACAAGGAAAAGTCAAGAGTGGAAATGGACAAGTCATTTAAGGTCATGAAAAGAGCGATGGTGAGTCATCCATGCATTGCATACTTCAAACTCAACGCACAAACAGTAATCACAGACGCAAGACAGATTGGATTGGGGGCTGTATTACTTCAAAAACAAGCGGCTGGAGTAAACAAACCAATAGCTTTCTCAAGTCGCTCAGTGACAGCAACAGAAATATAGCAGATTCTTTTTCTAGACTACCTTTAAGACATTGACATTGCATAAGACATTGCCTTCATTCATTCATTCAATTTCTATGCCGCTTATCTTAATGAGGGTTATTGACTCACAATTAACTCATTTTGACCGGATTGTGTTGACCAGAGGAAAACTAAAACAAGCAATGGATATTTCACACAAAGCACATCAAGGAGTAGTAAGAACCAAGCAATTGAAGAAATGGGACTTTGACACGTTTCTATTTTTATATTTTATTTTGCAATTTGGTAATGGTTTAATTTTATTTGAACATGCATACAAATTGCATTGGAGTACATCACATAATGCAATTGACGATTGGACAACATTTCTATCTATATACTGTACTGTGGAACAGAACTGTTTATCAGTTCCAGAAGGTCGGACACTAACAAATTAACCAAATACATTATTAACCAAATTATTATTAACCAAATAATTTTTTCTTATAAGAAATGTAAATCCAATTAATCCATATTAATTAGGGGTGTAATGATTCATTCACTAGATCGATGCATTGATTTATATTCCTATGATCCAATTACATCAATTTGTGTTTGCCAAATTGCCATTCCAGACACCATATATCCACCTAACGATTGTTTGAAAGGTAATCAATCAATTTAATCGATACTAGGAAATAAAGCATTGGATTTAAGCACAGTAGGTTTTATATGGATGTGTGTTGTTTAGCTATTTTAATGATAAAGGCGTTAAAATTTACATAATTTTATGTTGGACCACATCCAAAGTTAAGTCCAACTTGAATCCTGGACAACTTGCGAGCGTCAGGACAAGATAAAAGGTACGTTGCGATCGTTAAGTTATTACATGTATGCATGTTGGCACTTTAAAATCTATCTGTACATAAAAGAAAAGAATCGTTAAAACAAATCGTTACACCCCTAATAGAAATATAGATAATAATACCAAAGACATAGTTACTGTTTACGTTTTTATAAACCAGAACACCTGATCCCAAAGATGTATTTTTGCGTTTTGTATGTTTTTTGTGCTTAAGAGGTTGCACTTTTAGAGTGGTTTTAAACCAAAAAATAGTCTAGAAGGTGACAGAAATGCATTTGGTAAGAGCTCCACACAGATCATTTGCATGTAAAAACACGCTTGATAGCAAGGAGGGAGTGGAAAAGCCTGGAGCAGATGAGAATCTTTCTTTTGGTAGGTTCCATGTTTATGAGCCGTAGAACACAATATTGGGTGTGCTTTGAAAATTCAGTGAAAATCATTTCAAATGTCCGGTACTTAAGTGGTTGCCTTTTGAAACATAGCTGGGAATGAATGAATTAATATGAAGGTCATGAGATGAAAGAGATGTTTCTCCACCCATCTCTTCAACCAGCAGAGGATTGAAAACAAGTAGCCCATGTTTAAACATGCAGAGAAAAACTGAACTGGAAACAGATGTCTACCCATGCATTAACATAATGTTTTTGTGCACTGAGCGGCTAAGAGCACACTCGAGGAGTGTGAAAAACAAAGGCAGAAACCACAAGTGCCTGGAAAACCGTTAGGGCTTGAAAAGTAGGCAGCACCTGTGTGCCTAAGCACATGTTTACAGGGGTGAATGTGGGAGAGAAGACTTCACACTTGTTACTACGAGAGTTACGCGATGTCAGAGCTGTGTCTTTTTTTCTAAGAATTCTTCCATCTGTAGCGTTGGAGAGAAAAATCAACCTTTCAGGCCACCTAAAGGCATCCACTCAAAGCACAGTGGAAGCCACAGATGGGTTTTTGTGGAGTGTGCAGAGTGAGCAATGCGGGGCACACCTTAGGCAGTGCATGGGCTTGTACATAATTAATGGAAGAAAGTCATTAGAAGCTACACTGGCACCTGTTCCTATCCCTTGTAATGCATCACTGCTTTGCTGTTGTTACCCTTGACAGATGACACATCCTTTCATCTATATATTGCAAATCAGAAACAAAGGAAGAATGTTCATTCATTCATTTACTTTCTATGCTGCTTGTTCTCATTAGCTGACTTCTGGTGACAGGTTGGGTACACCCTGGACTGTGCACAGATACAACCAAACATTCACACTCACATTCACATCTCTGGATGATTTAGAGCTGGGGTAGGGAACCTGTGGCTCAGGAGCCAGATGTGGCTTTTTTGGTGACCACATATGGCTCACAGACGTTTCTTAACACAATAACATTTATTGATTTTAATAAATTTTTTCTTAAAATAAATGTAACATATCTTGCTTTACAACAGGGGTGTTCAACGGTCCGGGTGATTTAATTTTACAAAAAAAAGTCAGAATTTTAGGAGAAAAAAAAGTTGTAATTTTTGGAAAATTATGGTGGCAGAAAAGGTTATAATAAAAAAAAAAGTCATATATTACAGGAGTAAAAGTCATAATTATGAGAAAAGTTGAAAAAATGGAACATTTAAAAAAGATTTTAAAAATAGAAGGTTAAGAGAAAACAATTTTATGAGAATAAACTTGTTATGAGTACAAAACAATGTCATTTTATTATACAGAGTTCATTTTTATGTTTTCAAATGTTGTTATATTAGAGAAGCAAACAAAACAATATCAATTTGTAATTTTTGCATAATATTAGGTTGGAGAAAAAATTCCCCTCCGTGAATCACCATCTTACCGCGGTGGAGGGGTTTGAGTGCCCGAGTGATCCTAGGAGCTATGTTGTCGGGGGCTTTATGCCCCTGGTAGGGTCTCCCAAGGCAAACAGGTTCTAGGTGACGGGCCAGACTAAGAGTGATTCAGGAGACCCTTATGAAGAAGAACAAGAGGAGTGACCACACCTCGCCCGGACGTGGGATACCGGGGCCCCACCCTGGAGCCATGCCTGGGGGAGGGGCTCGCAGGCGAGCGCCTGGTGGCCAGGCCTTCACCCGTGGGGCCTGGCCGGGCCTAGCCCAAAGAAGCCACACGGGAACTCCCCCCCGCAGACCCACCACCTGCAAGGGCAAGCATAAGGGTCCGGTGCATTGCACGGGCAGTGGTCGAGGGCGGGTGTCTGGGCGACCTGGTCCTCGGCGGCCAAATCTGGTTCATGGGACATGGAACGTCACTTCTCTGGTGGGGAAGGAGCCCGAGCTTGTGGAAGAGGCGGAGAGATTCCGACTAGATATAGTCGGACTCACCTCAACCCACAGTTTGGGCTCTGGAACCAAATTCCTTGAGAGGGGCTGGACCTTGTTCTT
>QODF01000002.1:1516290-1660665 GCA_024372805.1 Oostethus manadensis | reverse complement strand
GACCTGGAAAAGGCATTCGACCGTGTCCCTCGTGGTGTCCTGTGGGGGGTGCTCCGGGAGTACGGGATTGATGGTCCGCTTCTACGTGCCATTCGGTCCTTGTACAATCGAAGCAGGAGCCTGGTTCGCATTGCCAGCAGTAAGTCGAGCTTGTTTCCGGTGAACGTTGGCCTCCGCCAAGGCTGCCCTTTGTCACCGATTCTGTTCATAATCTTCATGGACAGAATTTCTAGGCGCAGTCAAGGTGTTGAGGGAGTCCAGCTTGGTGACCTTAGGATCTCGTCTCTGCTATTTGCAGACGATGTGGTCCTTATGGCCTCATCAGGCTGTGACCTTCAGCGTTTACTGGAGCGGTTTGCAGCTGAGTGTGAAGCTTCTGGGATGAGACTCAGCACCTCCAAATCCGAGGCCATGGTTCTCAGTCGGAAACGGGTGGACTGTACCCTCCGGGTTGGGAGTGAGGTCTTGCCTCAGGTGGAGGAGTTCAAGTATCTCGGGTTCTTGTTCACGAGTGAGGGAAGGTTGGAGCGTGAGATCGACAGACGGATCGGTGCAGCATCTGCAGTAATGCGGTCGCTGTACCGGACCGTCGTGGTGAAGAGAGAGCTGAGCCGGAAGGCAAAGCTCTCTGTTTACCGATCGATCTACGTTCCCACCCTCACCTATGGTCATGAGTTATGGGTCATGACCGAAAGAATGAGATCGCGGATACAAGCGGCGGAAATGAGTTTCCTTCGTAGGGTGGCTGGACTCACCCTAAGAGATAGGGTGAGGAGCTCGGCCATCCGGGAGGAGCTCAGAGTAGAGCCGCTGCTCCTTCACATCGAGAGGAGCCAGTTGAGGTGGCTCGGGCATCTAGTCCGGATGCCTCCCGGGCGCCTCCCTGTTGAGGTGTTTCGGGCATGCCCAGCCGGGAGAAGGCCCCAGGGAAGACCTAGGACACGCTGGAAGGACTATGTCTCACAGCTGCCCTGGGAAAGCCTTGGTGTCCCCCGGTGGAGCTGGAAGAGGTCGCCGGAGACCGGGAAGTCCCTACTGAAACTGCTGCCCCCGCGACACGGACCCGGATAAGCGGAAGAAAATGGAATGGAGAAAATATTATTTTTATGGGAATAAAGTTAAACTATTGTTGGAATAAAGTCCTAATATTACAATTAAATATATTATTTTAGTTTTGTTTTTTTGCTGACATTTTAAAGTAAAACATGACAGCAAACACAGTGTTAGAATTAACATTTATTAATATAAAACCTTCTGAGCATTTTAATCCATCCAATTCAGAGACTAATTACTAATTATTAAAGTAATTACTTGCTTAAAAATGCACACTTTTAGTTGTAATCACTGTTAAAAAAATATAATATGGCTCTCATGGAAATACATTTAAAAATCTAATAATAATAATAATAATAATGAATTTTACATACAGTATGTTGGACTTTATATTTGCCAGGCAACTCTCACAAATATGTGTTGTGGTAACCACTAGGCCACCGTGCGGCGAAGGAAGAATGTCAGAACTGTTTTCTTTACAGTATATGTAAGTCTTATAAACTAAGGACAATACAGTTCACACTTCACATGTGGTCTTGCATAAATGATCAATTATAATATTAGTACTTTTTTTCCAAAATCTAATGCATTTTCTGTGTAAAAAGCACTATTCATTCACTATTTAATAAGACGAAGAAAACACACACATTCATTAAGATGTTCTTTACACAGAGGGTGCTGGAGGTCTCCCTTCTCTGCTAATTCCAAAGTTTGCATGGCTGGGGGGGTAATGTAGAGACCAACTGTAGTGTTTTCCAACTTTTTCCACATTACATGTCCTCGGGGGGGTCCTCGTTTTACGTCTTACATTTTATGGTTATGAACTCACTCTTTTAAATGATTCATAATGTACAAAAAGAAGAAGAGAACTAGTTACGTGCAAGCAAGCGGTATGCAGAGAAATACATAAACAAGTAATAAGCACTTATGCTTCGGTACACTGAGGAAGGACAACATCACTTTTTAATTTGACCTCCACTATGTCTCTCAAGGGTGAGGCGGACACTTCTGGTGGCAGCGCTCAAAAAAGGAACATGTAAGTGAAGAGTGAGGTGAAATTACATATAAAATGCTCCAAAAGTAGAGACACCAACATTACACGACCATCGTCAAAGATAAAGATGGTATGTTTGAACATGTGAGCTGTGTCTATGAAATGGACAGTGATAACAAAGCAGCATAATGGTCTCCTAACTGAGACTTCCTACTCCCTATACGCCGTTCTCTCTCTCCTTGCAATGCCTCTTTCAGTGTGCAAGACAACCACCGGGGTGAACGTAATCAGGAGTTCTTTTTGTTTTGTTCAAATTTTCATTTAATTCTTATAATTTATATACAGTATTCCATGTTCAAGTTAAATCTTTTATAATCAATTATACTCATGAACACACACAGCTGCGTACAGAATCATGGTCTAGCCACACTTGTGCCTGTTGTGGTGCCGCCTCCATCTCACTTTAAAGCTCCGCAGGGTTTCTAGCTATCAGAGAAGGTGTTTCTCCAAGCCACGTCCACATAATCCTTGCCAGTTGATTGTTTTGATTGCAGACAACCCTTAAGGGAAATACGCTGTTCGTCAGCTAATTATAAGTTCAGGATCACTGCCTTTACAAGCTTTAAAAGTCTTGGAAAAAATTTGTATTCATTGTCATTATCTGTGAGGTACTCACCCGGTCATGATCTCTTGATGGGCAAAGGCAAAAAAACCTTTTTCTTTTTGAACGAGGTTGGATTGTTGAGCTGCATAAGCAAGGCATACCATTGTTGCTTGGTTGGATGCGGAAAGACAGTCATTTCCGACCTCTTCAAAGATTATCAGGGTTGTGGAACAAAAAAGTGAAGTGGTCGACCCAAAAGCATGTCACTGGTCCTGAGTTGGAGGATCCGATTGGCTGTCCGTCAAGACATGGCCTGGTGCAGTTCAATAACCATCAGACAATATCTGCGAGAAATGGGTTTTTGGAACAAAGAATGTCTTTGAAGGTCTTGTCTCCTTCAACGTCCCAACATTTGCACAAGAGCACCAAATATGGGACAGTAAAAGATGGAAGAGAGTTTTATTCTCCGATGAAAAATAATGGGCACCATCATGATCTGGGGTGCTTTTTCCTTCAATGAATCAATGGAGCTTCAGGTTGCTGGAGATGTTGCAGGGGGCATCCCTCATGAATGAAGACCCTCATCTGTGTGGCAATGACTGGGCTTTTTTGTTTTAACAGGACAATGCTGCAATTCTCAATACCCGCCTGACAAAGGACCTCTTCCAGAAGATTAACATCACTCTTCTGGACCATTTTGAGTGTTCCCCTGATCTAAATCCATTTGAGAACATTTGGGAATGGATGATAAGGGATGTTTACGGTTTTTAATTTTTGAGGTGATTGACAAGAATGGCGGAACTACTAATTACTGACTTCTTTGTTGAACACTTGATTTTTCTGAATTTTGAAGCTGTACGTAAAAGATCCAACAGTGCAAAATATAAATACTTGCCATTTTTCAGCTGGTCTTAAAATTGTGATCAGGGGTGTTTATTAACTTGCGTTCTCCTCACTACAAGTTGTGAGGTGGGATCAAGTCAAGTGTAGAAGCTAGTACTGCTGTAGCAACACGCACAGGGTGCCACCTTGCACTGGCGTCATTTTGCTACTGTACGCCGTAAATATAATTTACGCAGTCCCTAATGCCAGCTGTCAATCTAACATGTCATTAAAACACACCAATATGCCAGTCAGTAAGGAAGAACTGTTGGAGGATGTTATTACTGGGTCAGTTATGGTGCCCTGTGAAAAGCAATTCCAACGATCAAGAATAATTTATTGATAGTCCTTTTTTTTAAATCCAATGTCTGATGTGACTGGACGTTTGAAATCCATTCATGCTGAACTGTTACCTATGCTAAGGGACTCTGCTCATTTTAAATGTAATCAAGAACGCTATTATTATTGGACGCTTTTTGGGCTCATCAGTCTCTGTGTGCAGTCTGTTGATCTCTTGTATTGATTACAACAAAGAGCCTTCTAATCAGAATCATGGCAAAATCAATAGCTGGCATATGCTGAAGTCCTGTTCATGCCTCAGTGTACATATCTGAAGTTAACTCTCCGGCATTCAAACAGTTGCCTTAAGAAACCAAGAGTCTCTGGAATATGTGTCTTTTCGAAGACACTTGAGGAGAAACACAGAATGAACCACAACCATATAGATATATTGATATTCAGACCAGGGACTGGTTGCACAAAAGTAGGATTCAGACATCCAGGCCAAATGACTGAGCTCAGCTCAAACAACCCAAAACAAGAGCATTTAGGCTTAATTGGTTGCACAGAGCCCACACCAGGATGAGAAGACACTGATGAATCAAGCCAGGTGAAACCAATCCGGAATCAGTGCGTGTACACAGATTCCTTAAATAGACCCTGCTACTGATCACAGAATGAGGGATGAGATAAGATAGATCCTGGACCTTAACTAACTCCACAGAATAAATCTCCGTAGTAACTTGTGTCAGAAGGCATCCCACTTTCCACAATCCCACTTTTTTGTAACATGGAAAATAATGGATCTTGGCTAATACCTAATCCCAGTTTTGTGCAGTAGGCCTCAGAACAATGCTGCCTCAATGACAAAACATTGGAGGAATTTCACCCTGTAAAGTACAGTGGAACCTCGACTTACGAAAATCTTATTATACAAAAAATTCATAGTGCAAATTGGGCTTTGAAAATATTTCCGTCCCATGTAACAAAAATTTTTTAAAATACGATAATGAAAATGGAAAGTGCTGCCCAGAATTTTAAATGTACTGCCATGTCATACAAGCTGCCCTCCCCTGGCGCGGTAAAGCATCAAAGTAATAGTGGTTATTTCGGTTATCTCATATTATCCTCTTCATCCCAAAATCCCTTTGCTCAGCATACCAAAAGCTCCGTACAAAAATGCCTACAGTTCTGCCCTGTGGGCATGACATAAAACACCTATACTCACCTTTGCACTCCTATTACTCTTTTTTTTAGCCCACAATGCACAACACTAATGCATAGGCTACGGGATCACAGAAAGGACATAAGAGATGGCCTAGGTTTGCAAGAAAAAACGTACCACTTCCACATGCAATGAGATAATTTTTTTCACTCAATTATGCCGAACATAACATGGCTGACTCCGTTTAATGTCTCATCAATGTAATATTACTGATGTCTTGTGAACACAATATTACTTTGTCTTTCAATATTTTTGACTAATAACAGGCCACAGTCAACCATTTAACAACAATCGTTTATTAATTACTTAATTATTGAAAAATCACATATACTTGCAGTGGTTTAATCAAATGCAATAAAGTTAATTATAAAGGCCACTGAGGAACAATCTTTCTATCACATCTTGCGTGACTTGTTAGACCATGTTTTTTTCCCCTTTAGTTTCCGGTGTAGGGTCTTGTTTTGTAGTTATTCCTGTTTTGTTCCGCCTTGTTTTCTATCATCTTACGATGATACACACCTTCTGCTAATTTGAGTTTTTATTATTTAGTTCAGCTGGTAGCGTTTATCCTTTGTTGGAGAATTGCATGCTGTTGCATAGGTTGTCAATGTCTCATGCCATCTGTGTTTACTTTTTTCCTGCTCTGCAGTTTATTATAATTACAGACTTTCACCTGCACTGGGTTCCCGTCTCTGCATTTTGAAGTTGCACCACATTTTGCCGTGACAGACTGCTCCAACCACAAGATGTACGATGTACGTTTACTGGACCTAGCTGATCTTCAAGGCGATGGGGGCCAAGACAGCACAGCACATGCCGGAGGAGCTGGAGATGATGGTGCGGGGCACTAACAGCAGGCTGGTCCCCATGGAGTGTTTTGGTTTTCTTTTCTTAGGTGCCTCCGTCTGGGTTCTTTAGTCTATTTTTTAAATCTATTTTTGTGTTGGTGTGATTTTCTGCAGTGAAAGGCTTATTTCCTCAAAACAATAGAAATGTCTTGCTGACCAAAAAAAATGTGTTATCTCATCCATCCATCCATTTTCTCTGCCGCTTATCCTCATTAGGGTTGCGGGGGTATGCTGGAGCTGATCCCAGTTGACTTCGGGTGAGAGGTGGGGTACACCCTGGACTGGTGTCATCAAAAGTAAACTGGATTCGCTGTGTTTTAGAAAAGCACTTGCTGTTGATGTATTTGGGCAGAGTATTTTGTATAACCTTGTTACAATTTAATGTTTTAATTCAGTGCATTGTAAATAATATTAAATGGACATTATGTGTGTGGTTAAGGAAGTAATTTCCTGTAAGTCTTGCCCATTGCCATATTTCTGCATAATCAAAGAGAGTGATTCTGCCTAAGGATACAGCATGTTTACACCACTCCACATATCTTTGATTAATAAAGTTCAACCTTCACCGCTCACTTAAAAACAAATGTTGGCTCAGACATGTTGTGTGTGACGTGTATGTACATGTGTTCTATCAAATGCACGCATGTGATTAGATGTTGATAAAAAACACATCATTGTTGAGGTCATAGCTGCCATTATGCACAGAACATACTTGGCAGTAACTTCTATTGCCACTCAGTGATGCTGACATACTGTAATAGAGGACCCCGTTTTGTGCTCTCATGATGATCAGGTTTAATTATGAATTTCCTGCTGCAAGGACAAAATGAAAGTGAAATCAGGTGTTTTGGAAAGCGTCTTTCCGATTTTAAGTGGCAACCAATCATTCTATAGCTAACACATCTATTTCACAGAAGAAATGATGGCTGAACATTTGGAGTGAGCATGAATTAATCTTTGTGGATTTGGGGAATCAGGCCAAATTTGAACTTGGCTGAACATTTTGTAATCTGTTCTACTCGAACTACTGATGTATGAAGCTAAATCATATACTGTAAATTCTACTCACTGAAATGCGGTAAAGGTGGCACAATAAGAAAATAAAGTGGAAGATGCAGAGGAGCTTTTAAATGACCCTGTCAGTGGTTAGTTGCCCTGCTTATCAGTGCAAGATTATTTCATACTGGTGTCTGTGTGCTGGTGTTAACTGGGTCCTGCTGTGCTTTTTCTCCTTGACTCGGCAAACTTGCCAATCATTTGATGACTTCACGAGTGGAACTAGTTTAATACGCTGCACTGACTCTGGTGAGCCATTTTACAGCTCAAGTGCCTGTAAAAATGAGAAAACAACCTCTCTCCCACAGTAAAAAGGAAACATTCTCACACTTTTGTTTTTATGGGCGCCCTTTGCTGATGGAAATGTTGCATCATTGCTATTTCACTAACCTACAGAATTGACTACCAGTAAATACAAACATGTTGTAGCATTGCCCTGTCAGCACATGTGTAAAAACAATGCAACCTTATGACCCAAACAACAATGAGGCGCTTAGTGTTTAGTTCCAAGCAATATCCTGCTTGTGATTGCCAAACCAAGGAGGAGGGGAGATTAGTGGGGTTGCATGGGGACTCAAAATTTAATAGCTTTGGCTCCTTCAAATGGCTTGAAATTCCCTTTTAGTCACACAGGAGAGTACATAATTGTATATACAACTATTATGGTCACCTTCTATTCTACCCCTTTCAGTCTATCCCGTCTGGACCGATTGTTGCAATGTTTTTGTCTCCCTGGTATTATTCTGCTTTTTTGACCCTGCTTGTCTCTTGTGTCTGTTATTGGCCTTTGGATTCCATTAGTACAGTGACAGAGAGGTGATTACAGTCAGCACAGGTCTTCTAATACAGATTAGCCATCATCTGTGACGGCTTTCATCTGCCAGCCTGCACAACAACAGTCCCTCTGGCAATTGTCTGGGGCCTTTTCCCCCAGATTGTTGATGTGATTCTACAATGCCATATCTATTGTCGGTGCTCTGCCACGGTGCAGAGTAGCATCTTACTCCCATCTTTTAATACTCTTTCACTTTATCCATACGGTTCAAAACCAGAGTTTTTTTCTACTAATGGTAGCAGTGACGTATCACTTTCTGTCTCGCTCTCACACGCTGCCTGATCAAAAATAAAAAAAGTCACACACTGGATTGCACTGTCTCTAGTTTATTATGACACACATTTACTATGGCATTGTTTCCACAAGCTTCTGAAATGTCACAACTTTAATGTCTGACCGAAGTTGCATTCAATTTTGCCTTGTATTGGTTTGATTCGGCCGACTGCACAAAGGTTCCTCACTGTCCTTCCACTTCAGTGTATCCCCGATGTGAAATGACAAATTGTCCTACCAGAAGCTTAAAAGAGTGTCAAATGAAAGCATTTGTTGTGATTAATAATGACAGTTATTATTAGTGCATTATTTTTTCAAGTCATGTTAATCTAATGTTCAATCTCTCTCGCTAAACTACAGTTTCTTTATGTGAGTTGCCTCAACCTTCTTGTGCATGACTTGTTGGGACCGTAAAACTGGTCACTGACACCCTGAGGGGTTTTGGCCTTGTTTATCACAAGCTGATAGGCTCCCATTGGATTGGGAGGGCAAGGTGAGGAGCGATGAGCAGCAGAGACGTGGAAATGGAAGACCATGTGAGAGTTGTTGGTCCAAAAAATGGGAAATTTTAATTTCAAAAATGCCCTGGCATTTTCAGCAAAGTTTACTTACCACCAAAGTGAGCCACAGCAACGCTCATTGCCAAACTAAACTCGAAGAAAACAGCAAAGTCTTTTAGCGACAGATTGATGAATGTTTTTACCAAGTGGATAGTGATGAACTGCAAGCCAATAAACATGGTGGAAGATGAGGGCTTAACAGGTGTTAAACTGCATCTAATGATGCATCATATACGCCGCTGTGCAGGACTACAGCGATGACCAGCAAAATGTCATTCATTCATTTTCTATACCGCTTATCCTCATTAGGGTCACGGGGATGCTGGAGCCTATCCCAGCAGACTTTGGGCGAGAGGCGGGGTACACCCTGGACTGGTCACCAGTCAATCGCAGGGCACATATAGACAAACAAACATTCACACTCGCATTCATATCTATGGACAATTTAAAGTCGCCAATTAACCTAACATGCATGTTTTTGGAATGTGGGAGGAAACCGGAGTATCCGGAGAAAACCCACACACGCACGGGGAGAACATGCAAACTCCACACAGAGATGCCCAACGGAGATTTGAACCCAGGTCTTCCAGATCTCCTGACTGTGTGACCAATGTGCTAACCACTTAGCCACCGTGCGGCCCCCAGCAAAATGTACAAGGGAAAAAGAAAAACAAGCTAAAGATTTTAGTGGAAGATTTGCCCAACTGTGTAGCAATAACTGGACCTCAGCTGGTTCAGTGTTCATTATGTGCATCGCTCAGAAAAATGTTCTTGACGTCAGCACTTAATTAGGACCTCATCTTTTAGCAACAGCAATTTTCCACCCTGGTGGTCGAATCTAAAGGTTGCTGCAGCACTTGGGAGTAGTCTCAAATATTGCAATATGTAAATGGCTACAACTGCATTTGTTCAACTTTGTTAAAAACAAGACATGGCTACAAAGCCGTTTTTTTGGTTATATGTATCAATATTTTCATCTGCCATCATGTACTGGCCACATGCTACATACACAGATTACTGCTGTTTGGTGCCAGGACGAGATCCATGTATCCCAGTGCAGTTGGCTGTGGGTTGCCTCCGACGCATGCCACGCATGACAATACTGGCCTCATCTACTGGAGCGTCTTCTGAAGTTTCAGTATCTTCTTGAATGACAAAAATATTCATGCCACTGATGGACCCACCAGTTTGGTGGAACTAAATCCACTTAAGCACTTTAGCGACATCATGTGTTACACCACAGACATCATAGTACACAGATTCCTTGACCCAGGTCTGGGAGGAGATCCTTGACTTATCAGAAGCATGCCCAACATGTATGACACCCACGACTAGTTTAATAATTTGGTTCCCCATTGACTGTTCTTCATATGTATCTTAATAAGGGCAACATTTTTGATACAGCTCTTGGACTGGCTCTCATTAGACTTTGCACCAAATGAAGTGTCCGTTGAGTGTATTGGTGCATGATTTCCTGGCGACACAATTCAATACCACCACATTACAAACAACCCACTCAGAAACAACTGCAGTCTGATTCTAATTGAATAGTAAGTCAGCTCTCATTTCCACTAATGTGATTGTCACACCCCAGAATTGTGTTTGATGATCACACATAACGCAGTCAGTGAGACAATCATTTGGAGTCTGTTCCTCCACATATTGCGATCTAAACAGTTAGCACAGAGTTACCATGCAAGTAAGGGAAGCCGTCATTCCAAATCAGGCAGAACCAGCGAAGCGGTCAACGAGTAGATGGGAAAACCTTGAAAAGGACTTAATGGTTTGGTCTAACGCATTTAATCATGTGCCTGTCTGAATTAATGTCTACTGGTGGCAGTTCATTAATATGTTGATGTGTTCTAAGTGACCTGGGGTGAGTGTATATTTTCTAATGCATGCCAGCGCAATGTGAAGCTAGAAAACAGGGAACCTTGTCCTCTGTTGCCTTCGAGTTGGTCAAAGCGAAGAATGATGTTCTGATTCAACGGTCACCTCTCACTGCTACAAAGGACCCTCACCGCCACATGAAGCACTCATAGCAACATGGGAAGACAAGAAGGTGTAAAAGGCAGTCTTTTCTTGTCCTTGTGGGTGATTGTTGTGAATTCGCCTCAGCTTTCAGTCTGAATACAGCCAAGGTGGCGTATGTATCATGCTGTTTGATGCTATTCCGCACATAACATACCTAATACGTATATGTTTTTGCCTGGGGCTTAAACAAAGTATGACTAATTTTTGCCTAAAAAAATAATCAAATTACCATGATGTGAGTTGTGAAGTGGCTGCCGAGTCTAATGTGAGGCCTAATGGAGCAGTTTTGTTTTGATCTGACAAGTCTTAATTAAGTTTGATCAAGTTAGAATAACTACCAGGGGTGTAACGGTGGAACCACTACATTGATGAATCGATTTATATTCCTATGATCCAACTACACTGATCAGTGTTCCCCAAATTGCCATTCCAGACGACACAGTATAACGATCTAATATTGTTTGAAAGGCGATCAATCGACTGAATTGATGCTTGGAAATAAAGCATTCAATTTAAGCAGGGCACACTTTATAAGGATGTGTTTAATGATACCGACATTAAACGTTACCCTTGTAACAGGTCGATTAGCCATTCCTATTGACTGGGGTGCATGGATGACGTCATGTAAAGCTGAGCGCGCAAGCTCTGGTAGGAAAGTCCACGTGGACGATCTTAAAAATGCAATTTTTTTAATTGGATATTGGGGTGTATTTTCATTGGTATACACTTTTGTTAGCTAGATTAATTATTCCTCTTCAATTAGGTATCGGATTTCTACTGCGTCGGACCACATCAAAAGTTAAGTCCAACTTTAAGTCTTTCAAACGCAGCTTCAGGACAAGATAAAAGGTATTGTGACAACCTCAAAGACATGTGCACGTTTGTGTTCTTGTTGTCTGACTGTTTTGGGTTACTGTGAATGCACCAGAAATAGGGGGGTGAGTTGTTTGGGAGTCATTTGAAGGAGCCATTGTTGTCGCGCCGGTGTGCATGCTTCTGGGTTTGCATGGGCACTGTAGCCATTATTTCTTGCAATAAAAAGCTTGTTGCTCCAAACACCGCCTCATGGCTTTAATAGCGTCTGTGCAGATGTTACAGTATATCTATCTGCAGATGAACTTGTATTCAGATCTGATGGTAGTGTGAAATAACTTTAATACTTGGGTTGGAGAAGTGAAAGAGATATTAAATTAAAGTTAGTAATGTTTTATCACAATGAATCACCGACTTGATTTAATCCAACCACATCACAAATCACAAATTCCAATCAAAGTACTCTTTTACCCGTAAAAACACCTGTAACATTCAGGTTAACATATTTTTTTTATAGGAGAGCTACTCAGCTCAACTTCTTTTGAGAGGAAGTTGAAAGATTTGTGAATTTCTTTCTTTTTGGCTTCATGTTTCCCACCTTTTTCCTTTGCTATTGTATGTTGTCTTGTGTTATTACTCCATTTCAAAGGTTGAACAATTTTCCAAACAACAGTAGGGAGTTATGATGCAATTTTAAGATCACGGAGACCAGAAACATCAAACAACTGTTGAGCAGCTATGAAATATTACATCTTGGCTGGGAGCACTTCCCGGCATGCATTGCTGGACTGCTTTATAAATAGTTGTAAATATTACATGTTTTATATTATGTAATTTGTTGTTGCCCTGTGTGTGTCGTCTTACCTGTTGGCGTGAATGCTGCTGCATAGTGCTTATGTCTTTTATCCTTGTTTACACCATGCCCATGGTTGGTGTACTTGGTAGTTACACTTCTTTCATTCCGGTTGTGTACCCTTCCCGTCCTGACTATTGCCTGCTTCCTTTCAAGCAGCTGAAGTGCCTCTGAGAGTCTCTGCTGACGTAGAATTGCCACAATGATATTCCTTTTTATTGCAGTCCTATAGTTTTTATTACACTGATTTTGAAGACATGATTTATAAAATATCAGTCGGAAACGGGTGGACTGTACCCTCCGGGTTGGGAGTGAGGTCTTGCCACAGGTGGAGGAGTTCAAGTATCTCGGGGTCTTGTTCACGAGTGAGGGACGGATGGTCGATAGACGGATCGGTGCAGCGTCAGCAGTAATGCGGTCACTGTACCGGACCGAACTCTCTGTTTACAGATCAATCTCTGTTCCCACTCTCACCTATGGTCATGAGTTATGGGTCATGACCGAAAGAACGAGATCGCTGATACAAGCGGCGGGAATGAGTTTCCTCCATAGGGTGGCTGGACTCACTCTAAGAAATAGGGTGAGGAGCTCGGCCATTTGGGAGGAGCTCAGAGTAGAGCCGCTGCTCCTTCACATCGAAAGGAGCCACTTGAGGTGGCTCGGGCATCTAGTCCAGATGCCTTCCGGGCGCCTCCCTGGTGAGGCTCTATGGGCATGCCCAGCCGGGAGAAAGCCCTGGGGAAGACCTAGGACACGCTGGAGGGACTATGTCTCACAGCTGGCCTGGGAACGCCTTGGTGTCCTCTCGGTGGAGCTGGAAGAGGTCGCCGGGGACCGGGAAGTTTGTACTTCCCTACTGAGACAGCTGCCCCCGCGACCCTGACGCGGATAAGCGAAAGAAAATGGAATGGAATTAAATGGATTTATAAAATACACGCAGTACTTTTTTGCCATTGATTTTGGTTTGTTTTGTTGAAAAATGGGTCGTGAAAAACGGGGTGGTATTGTATTCAGGGTACTCGGGGACAGTCGTCCCTCACCACATTGCAAGTTCTTTCACAGCATCACTTTGAGATTTTAATCCACGCTTTTATCACTAACCGCCTGGACTACTGTAATGATCTTTATGTTGATCTCAACTAAACATCTCTTGCACGTCTACAACTTGTACAGAACGCGGCCGCTCGCCTTTTAACGGCACAAAAAAAACGTGATCATATCACACCTATTTTAATGTTTTTGCACTGAATCCTTTTCTCTTATTGTATTGATTTTAAAATCCTAATATTTGTTTATAAATGCCTCCATGGCCTCGCTCCTCAGTATCTGTCTGACCTGATTCAGATAATAATAATAATGATAATAATAACCTTATAAATGTTTAAATAATAATTATAATAATAACATAATAATTACACGGGCAATGTTTGTTTATATGAGACCAGGTATCCCGTCTCTCTCCCAGCAGTCTCTCAGTCAGCTGGGATTAGCTCCAACATACCCTTGCAACCCTAAATGAGGATAAGTGGCACAGAACATGGATGCATAACACAGGCTACTGTTGTGACAGTATTCAAGCTAAAACTCATCTCTGTACAACAACATCACTCCTTGTACACACGTTTGGAAGACATTTATTGCGCCCAAGATGAGCATGAGTTGCATTTATGTCATAAATTACCTATTACCTAAATGATCATGCTGATTATATCTACTATATTAGGTCATAAAAAGGTTTTCTATGATCTAACTACAAAAATATTCTAGTTATAAAGAAGGACTATTACGTCGCGGAAATTCACTTATTAAAAATTGATTAAGTTAAGACCACATTTGGTTTACATGTATTTGATATAATTATCAGTTAAATGTCAAACGTATATCAAATGAATGAGCTGAGCAAAAGAACAAGTGTATGTTTTCAAGGGATGCTTTCATTCTATTATTCGATATTGTGTTTTTATTGTGTTCTGTTTGGTGTACATATTAGCAGCGATGTTTAGACTGAAAAGGCAAACTGCACAAAAATCAAATTACATTTGCCAGCATGCATAATGGTTCATTTCCTTTTAAAACATTAAGAGGAATAGGTTACATGTGCCGCTGGTTCTGGAGTGTGCATATTTAATGCTTGCCCTCAGTCATCATACATTTAATTGGTAGGTGGCAAAAGAGAGCAAGTCCAAGAGGACAAGACCTTTTCAGAAATGTGCCAGGCCTTTTTTTTTTGCAGCTGCTCAAAGTAAAAACATCTTACAGCTATGACACAAAATGCGAAATGTGAAATTATTGTCAGTGTATGACTCATCTGTGAAATATCACACAACACTCTGTAGAACATACAGTTGTGCACTGAACACACCAACAGGAACCCACCCTTGCATGTAGCTACATTTTATACACTTATACACGTTATTCAGTAAAAAAAATAATGAAAGTGTTTTAAAGATCTCAAAATGACATGAAAAGTTGAACCTGGTGTCTCTGCTTTAGCAATGGGTGTTGTTTCTGAAATACTATTTTCAAAAGGCGGAAGGGACTGTACTCACTGACTGTTCTGCACTCCTGCGTCTATGCTATTTCAGGATTGAGCAGAATAATGCAGCCGGTGAATTTGTGTTTCAAAATTGCAAATTATTAGGAAATAAATCAACAGCACCTCTAGAGATTGCAATCAACTAGTGCACTGAATTTGGGGTTATGCTTCAAGACACAACTACCAATCAACTCCACACAAGAGACAGAATCCATAATCACTGTATTTTTTAAGACAATATTATTCGGTCCATCCCTAATCTGCACCACAAAATATGGCCATGTCCTGGTTAATGCTGAGAGCCTTGATAATGTTTTCTTCTCAGTGAGGCCCACCACGTGTCTTTTGGACCCAGTCCCTACCACACTTTTTAAGTCATTTTATGAATCTTTTACAGACCATCTTTTATACATGATGAATTTCTCTCTTCAGACGGGGGTCTTCCCTGCTGGCTTTAAAGGGGCGGTGGTGAGGCCCCTGCTGAAGAAGAGCAATTTAGATTCATTCATTCATTCATTCATTTTCTGTACCGCTTATCCTCATTAGGGTCACGGGGATGCTGGAGCCTATCCCAGCTGGCTTTGGGCGAGAGGCGGGGTACACTCTGGACTGGTCGCCAGTCAATTGCAGGGCACATATAGACAAACAACCATTCACACTCACATTCATACCGATGGACAATTTAAAGTCGCCAATTAACCTAACATGCATGTTTTTGGAATGTGGGAGGAAACCGGAGTACCCGGAGAAAACCCACTCACGCACAGGGAGAACATGCAAACTCCACACAGAGATGCCCAACGGAGATTTGAACCCAGGTCTTCCAGATCTCCTGACTGTGTGGCCAATGTGCTAACCACTCAGCCACCGTGCGGCCCAATTTAGATTCTAATGATTTTAACAATTTTAGACCGCATTCTAACTTGCCATTTTTAAGCAAAATTTTAAAAAAGCCCGTTTTTATTCAGCTCAATGATTTTATTAATTCACAGAATGTCCTGGAGAAGTTTCAGTCTGGTTTTAAGGTAAACTACAGCACCGAGACGGCTGTTTTAAAGATTTTAAATGATTTTAGATTAAATTATGATTTTCAGAATGTCACAGTGTTGGTTCTACTGGATCTGAGCGCTGCCTTTGATACAGTAGACCACACTATTATTTTATCTCGTTTAAAACTTGTCGGCCTCTCTGGTGCTGTTCACAGATGGTTTACATCCTACCTCACAGACAGGACTTTTATGGTCAGTTTAGATACCTGCTCCTCTAAGGTCCATGAAATCACATGTGGTGTCCCCCAGGGCTCGATCTGAGGCCCAGGGCTTTTTAACCTGTACATGCTTCCTCTTGGTGATGTCGTCAGGAGACATGGAGTCAACTTTCACAGTTATGCTGATGATACACAGTTGTACTTCTCCATGTCTCCTGACAACACCAGGCCAGTGGACGCACTTTTTAACTGCATTTTAGATCTCAAATCCTGGATGGCAGAAAACTTTCCCCAGCTTAACCAGGACAAAACTGAAGTTTAGTTATCGGTCCAGAGGCTCAGAGAGGTTTTTACCTCTTTAGCTTTAGCTTTTACCCAAACTACAGACTCTGTCTTTTAATTCTTCATCACAAGTGAAAAATCTGAGTGTATAAAGACACGGAAACGTTCATGCATGCTTTTATCATCAGTCATATTGACTACTGTAATGACTTGCTTTCTGGTCTTCCCAGACAGACTACATCCGGTTTAGAACTTTTACAAAATTCCTCAGCACGTGTCCTGACAAACACCAGAAGGCGGGCCCACATTACACCGGTTTTAGTATCACTGCATTGGCTCCCTGTGTGCTTTAGGATCAATTTTAAGGTTCTTTTAATAGTTTAGAAGTTTCTTAATGGTCTTGGGCCTTCTTATCTTTCCAAACTGCTTTTACTTTATGAACCCTCACGGTCACTGCGCTCCTCCAATAGCGGGCTCCTAGTCAAGTCAGGACGGTCACTGGGGGTTAATGTAACCAGACAATGGATGTCAGGAAAAGTGTAACATACTCTTCTCCTGTTAAATATATTTTATTTGACTTTACTTCATGTTCATTGTTATGCAAATTTGGAATGGCCAGACCGGAGCAGGAGATGATAGAGAAGAAGAGAAAAGAAGACAGAGGGGGGAGTGTCAGAGGACAAGAGGAGGACAATACAGAGAAAGACAACAACACCAGCAACAACAATTGCAACAATAACTAAACAACAGAAACAAACAACAATACTATTGAAACAGTCCTTTTCATTTCTCAATACCTACATGATCTAACAGGAGATTTTTGTAAAGGCCTATGCTCAATGAATTTTTTTTATTTCCAATGATGAGAATGGCTTTCTTGCTGATGCTTAATGCACTGATGAGAATTTGTATTTGGTTTGTTTCTACATTGATTGTAGAGAGAGATCGCTCAAACAGCACAATAAAGGAGACGAAGATCCCAAATGCCAAGGACAGGTCGTCACAAACACCATGCTAATTATTAATAGGAACACAGGCCCACATGGAGTGTAAGTAGTCATCTATTCTATTGTCTGAGCAATGTACAAGGATGTTAGAGTCAGAGGGACCACACTGCCTACTGCCTCTTTGCACAGTGAATTCTGGAGATATTATTGGTCCAAACAGAGGTCTTCACCGTGCTGTATGGTGTTTTGATCATGTTCTAAATGAGTCTTCGAAATAAAATTTTTATAGGGTTGCTAGGAAAATTTTCCAATTTATTATAAAATAATTTTTGCGTCTAATGAGACAATTGTGGTTTCTAAATGATGGATGACAAAGTCATCTGTCAGAATGAACTAGATTGCTAGTTGAGTGATCAACCCTAATTGATCAGGGTGGATTCTATGAGGGGCAACCTTTTCCTGTCTTCTATATAATACTTGCATATTATTTTAATATGCGCATTAATCAGTCAAATTGGACAATACCTGAAAGGGAGTGTTGGATCCCAGTTTTAGCAGGGGACTGGTAGTAGCGAGTTCATATTTGGGGGAAGGCGTGAATTGTCTTCAATGAAACCATTCTAAAAATATTGGTGCCAGTAATTAGCAGAATGCCTTATAAAATTCAGGGAACCGTCAGGACCTGGTGCTTTTATAATTTGGCATCTGCTGTAGAGCATCATGAATTTCTGCTAATGAAATGGGTAAATCTAAGTTAGTCACCTGTTTTTTATTTAACTTGGGTAATTCTGTGGTAGTGAGGAATGTCTCAGTGTCTGGCAGAGATGGATTGATCTGAGGTGTGTACGTTTTTATAAAAATCCCTAAAGACAGAATTAGTTTCCTCCAGGAGGTGGGTGATGTTACTAATGGAGGTGACATAGCGTTTTTCTTACGTTTTAGTTGGTTAGCTAAGTATTTTCCTGGTTTATTGCCATGATCAGAACTTCTCCAAGTGGAAATGATGCAGTTGGAAGCTGATTTTCTTAACAGTAATTTCTTTGGAATCTAGTTTCAGTTTTCTTAAGTGGTCATCTTGTGAGTCAGCACAAGCGGTTTCAATGAGTTTAATTTATGTCTCCAACTCTAATAATCTTTCATCTTTTCCTTGTATGATGCATAGGACATAGATTTCCTGGCCATTACTACTTTTGCTTTCTCCCAGAGAACACAAGCTGAGATTTGTGGTTGGTTAATAAAGTCTATAAACATTGTCTCAAAGTGTTTTAGGGAATCTGGGTCTTAAAATAATGATGTATTCAATCTGTAGCATTTAATTGGTGCTCTTGCAGTTTGGTTGGTGAAAACAAGAGAAACAACATTTTAAAAACAGCAAAACACCAACAACCAATAATAACACAAAGCTTTGTATTTAAAAACAAAGCTTTAAATATGCATTACTTTTTACCTTAATACATATGATATGATGATGATATTTTGCGCAGGTCCACGGCTGAGACCAGGGATCTTGGACTCAAAAAGGTTGGTAACCACTGACCTAAACAAATATGCTCTAGCATAGTGGGGGTTCTGCAGCACTAAAGCTCAGACTCATCCCCCTGCCACCCAGGTGGTGCCTCTGCCTGTTGTGGCAAAGACGTAGGGGCCATAACCACAGCATTTCAGTTAGATCATCCCAAAAGGGAGAGATGGGTTTTGAGATAAAAGCACCATAAGCCTCAACTTGCCTCCTGTGTTGTCTGCAGGTGTGCTGTCAGTGGGACACCAACAGTAGCAACCAGGTGATACAAAGCAGAAGATGTAAGACCTCCATCTGGCTCAGCTGTTCACAGCACCATTTCGTCCTTGCAGTTTAAATTCCAATAATATTTCAAAAGTGTGATTTGTGGCTAACATAAAATCCAGAGAGACACATGCACTCATGAGCCTTGAGAGACAACTCATCGAATACATTACATTGAACATAAAAAAAAATAACTGCAATGTCTGGTTACATTAACCCCCAGTGACCAAGCCATTTCAATGACTATGATTATACAAAAGTGAATTTGTACTCACAAGTGACAGACGGTGAGGTTAATGGCTGGTGAGACACTGACTTTTAACTAAGAACTAATTTATTTATTTTTGTTTTTTAGCTTCATAAACAAATCACAGCAAGCTACGCCTCTCCGTTATGACAACAGAAGGCGGTACAGTGTCGCTCCCTATAGAGTCATACAGACCCCGCCGCTCTTTAATAACTTTATTGTGACCTAAACACATCAACAGCTGTGCACTTCCAAAGCCTGGTGGTGATTGGTCTAAGACTGAAAGGGAAGCTGAGCTTCTCCTAAAATGTCCCCCAAAAAGTGGTGGAATATGTACTGCTGTGTGTACATTTCATTGACTTAATATGTGCTAGAATACCTTCTTCTGTTGTTCAAAATCAGCTACTTATCACAGGTAACTAACACGACTTCCTTCTCATCTCATTCAACCCGTCAGCACCACAGCTGAACACACTCCGACAGACTTCGATGGGCATGCGTAGAGTGGGTTGTTCCACTGTGCAAAACCGGATCGTCATTGGATAAATGCTGGGCTTTTTCCCGCCCATTGGACGCTCAGCGTCTCTGGAAGTATATGGGGCTGGCCCGGATGCTCGGCTTCTGCTTGATGATTGGATGATTAGTCTGAGGTGGAATCCCATTTTGATTGACAGTGAAGTGTAAACCTGAACCTGATTTTGAAGTGTAAAGGAAACATAAAGACAAAAAAAAAAAACAATAGGTTGACATACTTTCAACTCACTTTGTAACTCTTTATGCGGAAGTACAATTTTCTGCATTTAAGCATGCTCGGAAATCCCAAAAAATTAACTTAAGTTACGTGATGGCTTTGAACGCAATCTCTCATTGCTCATAACAGCAAGGTTAAATTGTAAAAATGTTGTGCTACTATTAAAAAAACTGTGTTACGTAAATAGATTTTCAGGCTTGTGTGCTATCTTTTAGTTTGTTTTCAGTGTATTTGGAGCTGTTAAAGGAATAGTTCGTATTTTTTTAGATGAAGTTGTATGACATCTCCATCACTAGTGTAGTACATCAACAGTGACTTACTGTACACCCCAATTCATCCCATGAGTCCAGTTCTAGTTGGATTTTGATGATGAAGAACCAGTTAGTTGCTGAGATCACATAAGTAAAGCATTCTGCCTCTCAATATACAATATATATTATAAACATTATATATTATACAATATATATTATAAACAATATATATTCAGAAGCGTAATACTTCTGCAAGACAAACATGCCTCCTTGAAAAAAAATGTAACCTCATAAATAAGCTTTACTTTTCTCTTCCATTATATCAATGTGTGCTATCCATTGTCCATTGTTGTGTATGTGATAAAGATGGCGGCGACATCAGCGTCGCTGCCACAGCGGATGGAGATGTGCGAATCGCAGCCGTCATACAACTTCATGTCAACAAATCTCAACTACCCCTTTAATACAAACAGATGTACAGTATATAACCCTGTCCTGTCATTTATTTCTTTTTAAAAAAATACAGTAAAAACGGGCATATTTTATACATAGTGATTAATCATGATTAATTCAATAGAAAACGGATTAATCTTAAGGCATACTAATTTTTAAAAAAAGCAGACTTGTGGTGTAATTGTGTGAGTTAACACAGACTTACAGTGTCACCTGTTGATGACATCATAGAGGAGCGACAGAGCTGGGGGACAATAACTACCATAACTTGATATTAACCAATCTGGTACATTTAAAAACAGGTGATATTATGTACATAGCAAACATCAACCAGCGAGCACCCTGATAAAGTACTATGACAGGGAAAAAATACATTTAAAACATATGTATGCTTGTGCAAGATAAAAAAAACTTTTTTTCATACGAGTATGGACTAGATTGACCAAAAAAACACAAACATTGGACCAATATGAAGCAAATTCTGTTTACAAGGTATATGGAATTAGAAGTATGAGAGCCATTCTGTCTGTCACTTCCTTCATTATTAAATGCGTTTTTGCTTAGTCCATACCCTGCATGTACTTTAATATGTAATACAATGTATCATCAATCCTCAACATTAATGTTTACCAATGGGAGTGTGGGAGAAGTCCTGTGGTACTTTGGCCTAAAAGGCACATTTTCCAACACTCTTTCTGTGCCAGTTACCACACATACTTAAATGTTTAAAGACCAACAAAAATACAGCATGGTATTATGAAAAGGGAAAAGTCCACAGTTGCAGCGTTAAAACATAAACAACACTACATGTGGAAACAAATGGTCTCATTTTCGGCTCCATTTCCATTATGGAAAGCAAACCATTTACATGGTGTACGACTGAGAAACACCGTTCATGGCTTGTCACAATCCTAAATTTATCACCCTGATTCAACAAACAAGATGGCCACTTAGTACTCAAGCTGCTGTTTACTTGGCGGACTAACACTTGAAAATTGTGAAATCAACATTTGGCATTCAGATGACGTGAGGAACCAAAAATCTTTAGCATTGCCAGATGGGTAATTGATGACAAGCACTGTAATAGTTAAGAACTGTTTATTATAAGCAGAACCTAAATGTGTACCCTCCAACAAGAGGGTTGATTGTATGCTACATAACTGAGGTTATTGGAGGCCTTGGTGGAGGGCAGAGTCATTTGTCCATAGCACGGGCAGATGGAAAGCAGGGTGACAGATGATTCACTTTACTCCATCTTCCCTTTGCTATTATGTGTCTCTCTCCCATATGTGCCCTGTTGTACACAGTAACCGTGAAGACATGTGGACTGCAAACATTAATCAAGTCCTTCACTGCACTCAATATCATTATTTTTAACCATAAATAAAACATTCCTTATGCATAACATTTTTAAGAGTCCGTATATGACAAAGTCAGGTTCTGATTAATCAATGAACATATTTAAAAGTACGATTGATTTTATAATTTACTATACCTCCAAAGGATAGGGCTACATTTTAAAATCCTGATCAATCACAGTGTTGCAGAGTAAAAGGACATATATGCATGAAGTAAAGACATGATTTGCAGCTTTTGAGACATAATCGGTGTCAAAACTCAAACATTTCAAACAACGTGCTAGGCTGAGAATGTACCGTCCATTCCGGTGTTTAAGAGAGAAAAAATGATTTGCACACATATAACGTGTCATATTGTGGTAGGTAGCTCTGTACAGTATTTGCCAGGAGCCAATCATGAGCTATGAGAAAAGTCACAGCGAGCTTGTCAGTCCTTTGGAAATTACAGGAGATCAATACGCAATATACTCAAGGGAGGCTCCCTCTGGGGGTCAGAGGTAACTGAATGAAGCATAGCAGCGCCCCGGCAGCCATGGTCAATGAAATGCATTGCTGGGAAGGAATGCATAATAGTAAACCAGTAAAATGGTTTTCTAAAAGCATATTGGTACTTCCATCCATCCATTTTCTATGCCGCTTAGCCTCATTAGGGTCATGGGTATGCCAGCTGACTTCAGGCGGGAGGCGGGTTACACCCTGAACTGGTCGCCAGTCAATCGCAGGGCAGACAAACATTCACCCTCAAATGGACAATTTAGAGTCACCAATCAACCTAATATGCATTTTTTTTGGAATGTGGGAGGAAACCAGAGTACCCGGAGAAAACCCGGAGATTTGAACCCCGATCTCCTGACTGTGAGGACAACATGGTACCCACTCATCCACCGTGTGGCGCATATTGGTACTTGTATTGTATACTTCTTATCTACCTTTTGAGTGTTAAGTTGCTGTGTGATGAGTCAGACTGTTATACAGTATTTAGTAATAACCTCCTGTAATTTCCAAGGAGATGACTAGCTTGTTGGGGGTGCCCTCACTGACAGGATTTAAATGATTAGTAGTGGCACTGAAGTAAAAAAGATGTCACAAGATTAGAACATGGCCATGAACTAACCGCACGACTGTATAAGTTGCAGGGTTCAAAGTTTAAGAAAATAGTAGCGGCTCATTCACCAAAAATTACAGTAAGCCATTTTTTATGTTACAAAAAGCTTGTTAAATAACCTTATATGCGATTCCAATATTGCCACTTCTATATTACGTGTATTATCATTCATAGTAGCAATGTCACAGTTCACAGTCTGACCGGCCTTTTGACTGCCTTGTTCTCACGAGATCTCGTCACGTTTTGATCTCGCAAGATCTTGTGACATTTGACACGAGATACTGTGACAGGCCTAATATTTTAATTTTTGCCTGCTGCTCAATATATTTTGTCTCCGCAATAGTCAGATTTTACCTCGCATAAAATTAACTGTGACAGAACTGGCTCAGTTCACAGCACAAATAAATCCAAATAACTTTGTTCTCCCTATAGAAGCCTCTAGCAGGACGTTAAACTTCCCAATCATAATACCCTTTTCTGTGCAAAAAGGAGGTTTGTTTCTACCTCTTTGGTATTGGCACCCTTTAGGTCATAACGTCTCACACGTGTTCCAGCGTTCTGTTTCTCCAAACTACAGGGCACACGTTAATATAACAATTGAAAACAGAAATTGCATGACTAACTACACACGTTTGTACACAAGTCTGACAGCCTTTCTTTTCTAGTTTTATAGCATACCCATTCCCAGCACACATAAACCTGTTTTTTTCAGGGGTGACTGGGTGAATGATAATTGTGTTTCCCCATTGATATTATTCGATAATGGTGTTTAAGTATTATTATTTTAGTTGTTTTGTATGCCCACAATGAAAGCACATATTGTTCCGAGCTGTGAGTGCACAGTCGGTCAGTTGCCGCTGCACCTAACCTGCCTCTCTGGAGTCCCCATCTCGGCGATTAGCGTGTCACGGGCATATTGCTGTGCTCCCGTTAATTACATTGCTTTATTTTACAGCGCAGTAACTTGTTTCAGACTCAACTCAAAACTCCTTCACCTTTTTATTCTCTCCGACGCAGTGAGCCTGACTGCGTACACTAGCCTACCTCCCCTCACTTGCTCATCCAATCAGCAGTCAGAAGACAGTCTAGATGCATTCACGGACTTGGCAAGAAATCAGATATTTCAGATTATTTTCGAAAACGCAGTTTTCCCTTTCTTCGGTGTTAAAAAAAAATCACCGCGCTTAATGAAGGGAGCCGCAACAAGGAGGCTGAAGAGCCACATGCGCCTCCAGACCCACGGTTTGCCGACCCCTGTTCTAGACCTACTCCACCGTCAAAAAAGTCTACTGTCATATTGTCATTGTACAAAGACAGGAGATATGTGTTTTCATCCAGACATAGTAAAACTTGCGTTTATAGCCCCCGTAAAGTTGTTTTTAAAGTAAAATATGAAACAATGTAGACATTATTAAAAAATGAAAAAATACTATTGTGGCCGCACGGTGACTGAGTGGTTAGCGCATTGGCCACACAGTCAGGTGATCTGGAAGACCTGGGTTCAAATCTCCGTTGGGCATCTCTGTGTGGAGTTTGCATGTTCTCCACGTGCATGTGTGGGTTTTCTCCGGGTACTCCGGTTTCCTCCCACATTCCAAAAACATGCATGTTAGGTTAATTGGCGACTCTAAATTGTCCATAAGTATGAATGTGAGCGTGAATGGTTGTTTGTCTATATGTGCCCTGCGATTGACTGGCGACCAGTCCAGGGTGTACCCCGCCTCTCGCCCAAAGCCAGCTGGGATAGGCTCCAGCATCCCCGTGACCCTAATGAGGATAAGCGGTACAGAAAATGAATGAATGAATGAATGAATCTAAATTGCTCTTCTTCAGCAGGGGCCTCACCACCGAATGAATGAAATACTATTGTTGTAGCAGTGTTGCTTTTGGCAGTAATGATCTTTCTTAAGACCTCATAATGCTCCATAATAACGACAAATTTTGCACGAAAGTAGAATAATATGATGTCAAATACACACTGAGCACAAAACCAAGAACCGGACTTGACAAAGTAAGCTGATAACCATCGTTGCGGTACCGTTTTGCAGTATAGACCTCACAGATCTTGGGCTCAAAGAGGCTGGTGACCAGTGTGTTAAACAACAGAGAGCTCCACTTTCATTGGTGTATGGACACCAACATGGCGAATGTAAGTCAATTAACGTGTGATCTTGTCTGGGCTACTTCGTCTTATCAGGTGTTAATAATAAATAATAATAATAAAAAATAATGATGAGAAAAAAATAATGTGTCTTTAATTTTTGAGTGTTTTTTTCTTTGTTCGAAAATGCATCCAGGGATGATCTGGGAGGGCAGTGGGAGTGTGTTTTTCTTCTCCTGTGGGTGTCACTGTTACTTCACACAGTCTCATTCAGGACATCCACTCCACTAATGGCTCACACTGGCTGATGAACACAGACCACCACATTTCACAAGACACATGGCAAGGCCACACACACATGCTGCGTGAACACACATCCTGGCAGTGAGGAACGAGGCAGAAAGCCGAAAGCTCTAAATATGTTACATGGGAGTGGGTTAAGGTGGAACTTCAGCTTTGCTTCTTGTTGTTAGATAAATGGAGGAAGACAAGCAAGCAATTGGTCTAAAATAGCCTCGGTAGTAAGCACATTTCAAAGCTCTGGAGATAGAAGCCAAGTCCTGTTTGTGTTGTGAGATTTGCATTAGTCATAAAAGACCTTTCTCGTCTGCCATGTTAGTGAGAGCTGCAGATAAATGGTCTGCGGTGATACCTCTCCTTGCTGTTGCTGATCTGCATATGCCCAGGTTTTGTATCATTTAATTCCCACAGCACATTTTATTGTTGGAGCAGTTGTATGTGATTTATACATACATACATACATGTAAGGACACAATGGTAATAATGTATGATTACAAGACAGCACGAACACATGAAGATACGCAGAATTACTCAGAAAAAAGTAGAGGTCAGCATTTAACACACTATTTGCAGAAGGTACCCTGCACCCTTAAAAGGGAGGGTCGCTAATATCTAGGATGGCACTACAGGACTTGCCTTCAGTCTCAGACGGAGTCTCACATTCCCCTGTGAAATTTGTAGGTGGATCAGTGGGAGTTCGTAGGACAAATACTTGCATGTATGCTGGTGAGAACTCATTCATTCATTTTCTATACCGCTTATCCTCATTAGGGTCGCGGGTATGCTGGAGCCTATCCCAGCTTACTTTGGGAGAGAGGCGGGGTACACCCTGGACTGGTCGCCATTCAATCGCAGGGCGAACATACAAACATTCACACTCTAATGGACAATTCAGAGTGGCCAATCAACTTAACATGCATGTTTTTGGAATGAGGGAGGAAACAGGAGTACCCAGGAAAAACCATGCACGCACGGGGAGAACATGCGAACTCCACACAAAGATGCCCAACGAAGATTTGAACCCTGATCTCCTGACTGTGAGGCCAACATGTTACCCACTCGAACACCGTGCGCATGTGTCCGGCATATTATTAGTGTTTTTGATGAGTATGTTTTTTTGTGTGTGGTGCAAGTTTACTGGTACAGTGCTCTCGCTACATCGGTTCAAATATAGCTCCCTCACGATTGTGATTTTTCAAGTATGAATTAATCAATAAATTATTGTTGTTTTGTGGTTAATTGTGGCCTTTTATTAGTCAAAAAATGAAAGACAAATTATATGTAATATTCTGGCCCCTGCACATCAGCAATGTTACATTGATCAGACATGTCGAGGTTACCTTAATTTGCTGCCATGAATGAAAAGTCCAACATGCCGGGGTGAAAAAATAGCTCTCCTCCTATTCCTTGTGGAAGCGGTTTGTTTTTGTTTTGTCTTTCTTCCACTCTCACTTTCAAACCAATTCTTAGGCTTAGACTAAATAAATAGGAGGCTAAGTAGTTTCCTAAGTTGATTGTATATGTAAAGTGGTGGTTGTCCGGTCGACTCTTGTGTCACTTCAGATATTCCCATAGCCTGCACATTAGTGTTGTGCAATGTGATGTAAATAAAGTTAGCTATACAAATGTCATAATGTAGAAGGCTGATTGATATTTTTAAAGCCCTGCGATTGACCCACATTATGTTTGAGATACTACAACAAGGAAATTGACGTGTCCTGCCGGCAACCTGTTTCTTTTTGGGATTGCCCTTTCTGTTGCCCCTTGCTGGTCTCCTGGGGGTGGGCGGCTCTCTTGTGATGGGGGGCATGTCCTGGCTGTGTGGGTTGGGGCGTGCTGGGTGGTATGGGGCAGTCCCTTTTATTCCCCCCATTTATGCATGCGTATGGGCTTGCGGGCATGAACGCATGCACACCTACAGGGATACCTGTTCACACATACATATACACACTCACAATATTTATGTACTTCCACACATAACTCACTGATTTATCCATGGTGTTGGCTTTATTACAGTGATGGGGATGTTGGTAATACATTTACTAACAGTTATTGTTTATGTTGCAACTATTAACATTAATAAGTATGACTGTTTCAATACCGTATTATCACTGTGGCTGTAGATATAATTTTGTTATTTCCATTAAGGTCTTTATGACCGTAATAGACATTTGCTGGTGCAGTCTAATTTCTCTCTGTTGTTTTGTTACTGTCATTGTAATTGTTGTTGCTGGTGTTGTCTCTTTCTGTTTTGTCCCTCACTTCACCCCGCACTCCCACTTCTGTCTTCTTTTCTCTTCCTCTCTATCCCCTCTTGCTCTGCCCCGGCCACTTTTTGCATAACAATAAACATCAAATGAAGTCAAATAAAATATATATAACAGGGGAGCGTATCTTATACTTTCCCTGGGCAGAGTAAATCTTTTTATCATGTTAGGGCATCTAGTTCATCAATACTATCTGCTCTATTGACTGGACAGGACAAAAAAAAGAACTGTTTGCACAAAAAAAAAAAATAATTTGAAAAGCACATTGTACTTGACACTGGGCTTGGGTTCTTTGACTAACACACCACCATGTTTTTACACGTAAATGACATTTCTGAAGAGTGGACTGACATCCGCATCATATTTTTTCCCTTGCCATCATTTGCATGTGTGTTTGCAATTAGTGGAGTGATGCATAACACCTCAAACAAAATGTGATCTCTTACTCACACAACACATTAGAGATGATAAGATTAAATTATTTGAAAATTCGCTATCACAATTACTCCAACCAAAACATCACCAACTTCACTATCAGCACAAAAAAAGCACTAAAATCATTCCACCAAACCTCATTTTGAAAGCAAAAATAGGACTGCCACCTTTTCTTTCTTTAGTCTATGAAATACTACGTTCGGTGCCTGTGTCAATGTACAAGTGTAGATGAAGACAAACTTCCAGTGTACCACATAATTGCTTTGACTGATGTCGAGGGTAAAGGTTTCACACCCGATTCGATTGTCCTTGAACACACAGTAGTTAAGTGCTTATGAGGCAAAGTGAAACTTACGTCTAACTTTCTCTGTCGCTACCATAGCTATACGTATAGTTTTTCCTTTTCTTGCATTTCATCATCGTTCGGAAATGCTCATGCTGTATGTGAAAGCAGAAAGACCACAGCTTGTTAAAGCCAACCAAATTACACAACCATCTGTGACGCTTTTGTGTGTTGCACAACTGGATTCCCACAATGCACAGGCGACAGGAGGTAAGCTTCAACAGTTCTTTAATAGTGTCCTTGGTGGTAACAAAAACCTACAGTGCAGAGCAACACAAAAGGCACCGTGCAAAAAATGGCAATAATACAATATAAAACTGACAAAGTTATTTAACGTGCTGCAGATTGAAACAGCTGGCCTGGATGGCACCGGAGATGGGCCAACAGCAGAAGCAAGATGACCTGAAGGTTGGGAACATCGAGCGAGGACCGAGAATAACAGAGTGCCATCCAATCACCACAGGTGATCTTAAAATGGATGATGAAGATGGAGATCGGCTACGCACGTCCAGCAACTCCGACCCCCTCAGGATCACAGATCTAAACATGAAAACACAGTAAATAAATATGACAGAGGGAAGCACTACAACCCCAAACCATAAAATGTTCACAATAAAGTCAGGTGTCACAACAAAATGTGACACAAACTGCTGTGATGTTTAACTTGAAGACACACACACACACACACAACTACATTTCGCCACTCTAAACGGCTTAAATCCGCCTCTTCATCAATGCCGGCATGTGTGCTTGTAGATAATGCAAATGTCAGCAACCACCATGGCCTCCCGGATTTTGCAATATTGTGATTGTGGTTATTAAAATTTAAATTCAAATTTGTCCCTGCATTGTGAACCCACCGTCCTTATGTCATGGTTTACAGTTTACTGACACACATGGCCTTTTGTGGTTTGGGTTTATCCACTAGTGAGCAAAATGCAGGGTGGGCACCGAGCACTGAGCACAGATAAATGTGAAACTTTTTCCGCCCTCCTCACTCTTGGTGTGTATCAAATCGTTCAATTTAACCATTCATTCATTCATTCATTCATTCATTTTCTGTACCGCTTATCCTCATAAGGGTCACGGGGATGCTGGAGCCTATCCCAGCTGGCTTTGGGCGAGAGGCGGGGTACACCCTGGACTGGTCGCCAGTCAATCGCAGGGCACATATAGACAAACAACCAGTCACACTCACATTCATACCGATGGACAATTTAGAGTCGCCAATTAACCTAACATGCATGTTTTTGGAATGTGGGAGGAAACCGGAGTACCCGGAGAAAACCCACACACGCACGGGGAGAACATGCAAACTCCACACAGAGATGCCCAACGGAGATTTGAACCCAGGTCTTCCAGATCTCCTGACTGTGTGGCCAATGTGCTAACCACTTAGCCACCGTGCGGCTCAATTTAACCAGATTTATTAATCTGCATGATTCATGAAACATCCATTTTTATTTTCATTCATTTTCCATGTCGCTTATCCTGGTTGCCAGTCAATCGCAGGGCACATGGACAATTTGGAGTCACCGATTAACCTAACATGCATGTTTTTGGAATGTGGGAGAAAACCGGAGTATCCGGAGAAAATCCACACACGCACGTTGGGAACATGCAAACTCCACACAGAGATGCTCAATGGAAACTTGAACCCAGATCTTCCAGAGTGCCAAAGTGTGTGGCCAACATGCTAACCACTCGAACACCGTGCAGCGTTATGAAACATTTGAACACAGTTAATGCATGCACATGGCAGTAACCCAAAATCCCACAATCCAACTCACTGTCATGAACACTGATGAAATGTCAGGGGTTTAGAAAATATAGCTGTGAAAAATTGTCACTCAATTCCCAAGTGCATTGCAAAAAAAAAAAACTAGAGCCCAATTAGGACATGGGTTTTCCAAAGGTTTTGTGTGATGTTGGGTGGTCAGTTATTCGTCCCGAGCTGCAGCGACAAAGACAGTTTACTAAGAAAGTCTTCAAATGTGGTTACATGCAGAGAATCAATGTCTGTAAGCACAGTTGTACGATAAGGAGAATATGTAGTGGACTAAAATCTGAAACACAAACAAAAAGCAAAGTTGTGTAACTAGAGCCCAATGAAAAAAACACATACTGTATGTTAGGAAATTCTGGGGTCTGCATCTTTCCAGTGCGCATTTTCAGGGTGCGTGACATCATTGCAAAGGCTGTCCCAATTTGACCAAGCGCCTATCTTTAAAATGCGCCCGACAAATATGTCGTCCTCTGCCATTAGCTCTGAGTCTTCATCGCGATGATCCTTACTGGTCTCCCACATCCCAGGTCGCCAAGCTTTAAAAACATACTTCAACGCGAAGGCGCTTAATAATATATAACGCCGTATATAGTATGGAAAGTTTGTTGTGCGAGTTCTCGACGACAGCCATGGTGTTCACTTCTTGTACCCAGAGAAAGAGAGAGCCCCATACCAGGGCTGTGCAAGTGTGCAGACAACCTCATGCATGGCGCTTTTTTCTCTTTTGGAAGTAAAGCCTTAATTCTTTTACTGTTTTATTTTACTTGTTATACTGTGGGATCATTTCTAAACTAATTATGCACTATAAATATTACATATGTAAATGGACAGGATGGAGTTACGTAGTATTGTTTGTTGACATTTTATTTTACTGGCTGTTGTGTTTTCTGTTCAGAACAAAGGAGTAAATTGACTCACAAGACAAACTGAAGGACAACAGACAATGCACAAAGAAGTAGATGATAAAAACCATTATAAACTACAGCTTTTTGAAGATAATTTGTAAACAGAGTTGTTGTTTTTTACCCATGTATGTTAATAAATAATGTGCTGAAACTACCGTTGATGTCATGTCATTTTCTCTACCTTAATTGCAAAGATTCAGGAATATATTCTGCTTCTCCAGTTCAGATTTGTTCCACTTAATATTTAAATGTGCAGCACCTTTCATAACGGGTTTATAAAACTATATAGTAGTGACAAATTTCAGTCTGATCGTTTTTAGGAAAAAATATTTAAAAGAAAGACTGTAAGACAAAGTCATCATTCACAAACTAAGTACAAAGAAATCCCCTATAAACGAATGCATAACTAGTAAATAAAAGTAGTTATAAAAATGGTCTGATTTGCCCAATAAAAGAGTTGTGAACCATCCAGTTAAGACATAAACGAATAGGAAAACTAGTTAGAAGTTGTAAAGTAATTTCATAAAATGATTGTACTTAAAAATTGAGAGCAGCAACACATAATCCAAAAGTAATTATAGAGCAACTTTGGCGCTATTATTTAGGTCTCTCCAACCGAGAGGGTGTGAACACGTGACACAACCCGGAAGTGTTCCAAAGGCTAGACCGCCCCGTTTCACATTGCTCTTGGCGCAGCTGGAGGACTCTCATAAGGACCCAACCTTTGTCGACCGCATAGGCCGGGTCCTTTGAAGGACGCAAACCTCGAATTGGGACACTGCCTAATAGGTGGCTGCTGGTTGTAGGAGTGAGGCTAACTCTGTGGTTCTCAACTTTTTTTCTGTCATGCGCCCCCAAATGGACAGAAATGTTTTCACACACCCCCAGATTTGAAAAGCTTTTGAGAAACTGTAATCATTCATCTGTACTGTAGAGACTGAACTCGAAAGTGAAACCAGGAAAATGCAATGTAGTGGGGTGGCCAGTTTCCCTGCTGCCTCTGAAGCACCTATGTGGACTCCGCCCTGCGGTCCCGCCCCATTATTAGGCAGCCTATTTAATCCACGTGGCTACACTTAACAGTCTCTTTGCTGCTGCTGCGGACTTGGTTTGCTGCTGTTGCCTTTCTGCCATGCTGGTGTTTTAATTGAGGGCTCGGCTGTGAAATGGTCTGCTGAACTGGTTTTTCTTTAAACTTCCTGCTTAGGGCGGTTAAACCTGTTGCTGTTTTGCTCTTGTTTAGCGTGCTGTTTTTGGCAATACTTATATTTTGGTTTTGAATTAACCTAATTTTCTTTTTTTTGTTAACTTAAGTAGTTTTGTTACAATTTACTTCTGTTAAATTTCCTTCTGTATGCAGGTTTCTTTTGTTGTTCTCTTCCACTGTCTCAGTATAATTATTTTTTCTGTTTTAGTGATGCTGGGCGCTCCTGGTGGTTGGGTTAGGCATGCTGGTGTGGTTCCCCACCCCCGCATGTGATGTAGTGCATTGGGATCACACGTGTAAATTTGTTTGAGCTTTGGGGTAGCAAGCTCCCCTCCTTCCACCAGAAAAAAACCCTTGGTGTACCACAGCAACAACATTGAGAGCTACGAAGAACACAAGTGTATTTAGGAGTCAAAATGCATGTTGAGTACAATAAATGTGTACATGTTGGCAAGTCTGGAGTAGCATTAAAAGTAGTTAATTGCGACCCACCGGGGGATCCGCCCCAGTATCTGAGAAGCACTGAGTTAACTGGAAAGAAAGCAGCAGAGGAAATTATGACAACCATACTAAAAAGGAATATGAGCACAGACAAAATGAGAAAATAGTCGCATTCATATCAAACACTACAAGAAGTCGCAGTCTTATGCCTGTCAACATTTTTGTTGACCACACAGAGTTAAGGTAATAGGGACAGTTGTACAATTTTTTGAAAGTATTGTAACGAATACTGAAAAAATAAACATTGCTCCTTTTAATTTGAATATCTGCATCTACTTGGCAAACATAATCTGATTTGTTCATGTAGTTCCATCCCTATGGTATCCAATAGGCCTAACTCTGCTCTGTGCTGTTGTGCCACAGCAAGATAACACATTTATAGAAAGCCAGATTGAATGTTAGAGGAAACGCGTGAGAGCAGTAATTCACTAAGGTAATATAGTAGACATCCCCCAACACTAAATTGAATCAGACCCTGAACACAGGTTCAGGCTTGTTGTAATCGCTTCCTCACATTTCCTCTCAAGCATTCATGTAGTACAGCTGATACCCTGCAGAAGTGCACAGCTAACTTACATTCAGTAGTTTAGATACGTTAGAGGAAACTAAACAAATGGCTGATGGGAAGGTTTCCTGTCCTGGCGATTATATCATTTTTTAAACAGCTAGCTATATATGACAGAAAGGGTTTGAATCTCTCATGTTCTTATGTGTAGGTTTTTTTTCTGGGTACTTCCTCCACCATCCCAGTTTAACTGGTGACACTAAATTGTCCATGGGTGTGAATGGTTGTCCTCTGTATGTGCCCTGTGATTGACTGATGATAAGCCTTGAGTAAGACTCAAGTCTTCAGTAAAGGCGTGCAAATCCAAGTCGACAAGACAGTTCAAGCCTGAAGTTATAGGCTTAGAATTTTTGAGTCCTAAGCAATGTCAACATTTTTAATTTCCCGGTTTGGTTTCACGCTCATAGTTTCAATAAATCATGCTATTTCATAATCGAACATGGCCTATCATTAGTCAAAACATATGCATATATAGGCAAATGTTACATAATTTTTGGTAAATTAAATATTTTCAAGCACATTGATGAAGTGTAGTATTCTACTCTGGTCACTTGGTGTAATGTTACTATAATGCAGGGCTTGTCAGTTATTTTTTGTCAAGCCCCTCCTGGGGCCAGAAATGTTGTCTCGCCCCCACCCCTATTTGAAATACTATTGACAACTGATATCTATGTATTTATCTGTACCGTACAAACTGAACCTGAAACTGAAACCAGGAGAATGCAACAAAAAGGAAAGCTGTGAGGTGTACTCCAGAATCAAATGGCATGTTGAGTATAATAAAGTTGTTACAGTGTTGTATTCTCGTGTTAAACGATGCCAACATTTGGAAGTGAGTTTTTTTCAGCACTGACGTTCAACTGGCAAACTCACAAAACCCGGACGTCCTTATGTGGGCATGCCAAGGCACACACTGTAGGCCTGACCTCCCACCGCTCTGCTTCATTCTGTTGTCGAGAATGTTACAGTCTTAGCACATTGTGCAATGGTTTCCAGGAAATTTTGGTTCGGGGGTGAGGGAAAGCTATTTTTGTTTAGCTTTCCTAAAGAGGCAAGCATCAGGCAGAAGTGTGTGTAGCTGCTCCATAGGAGTCCAGAACTCAATACAAAGGCCCGAAAATTAGTATAATAGGTCCGCATTAAACTATATCTATGATGCATGATGGCATTCACATGAACATGAAGCAGCACTTGATATCATGAAATGTAGCCTTTTTTCAGCGTATCAGCTAACTTTAATATTTTACCACCTTTATTATTTTCATTTTTTTTCTTGACAGAAAAAAAAGTTCATATGTTTGTCTGTAACAAGAGATCACTGAACCTCAGCGGGAAAACAATTTACGGTGATTTATGGGATTGTTTGATTTATTGTGTATTATCTAAAGCAGAGAAAAAACAAGATGGGTGTTTGGTACTTGTATTGTGTTTTTACTGTTTTCCAATGTGTAAATTCAGTGCTTTATATGGACCTGAGGATTTATTATTTTTATTTTCTAATTATTTGGAGATTGACAAAAGAAAACAGCAATATTCCCTTCTGGAGAAGGAAAATGAAGAATGCAGGCAGCGTTTGGGAATCCTCGCAAACACAACAGAATGTAAAAGACAATGACTGCATCTGACAGCAGTAATGTCACGCTTTATGTGTTTCCTTGAGTGGCAGCTTAGTTATTTTACCATTTTGTGCATTAGTTCCAATTTCAGGCTCTTACTTTGTATTCACTTCCTGTTCTGTTCCATTCTGTTTCCCTTTGCCTTTACGTTTTTGTTCCATTGCACCTGCTCCTGATTTGTATGTGATTATTTAGATCAGCTGCGTGCTTCCTTTGTCGTTAGATCATTGTCAGTCATTTGGTGCTGCATTGGCCGCTGCTGTTTTGTTGGTATCCCGCTGCTACATTTATTATTAAAATATATTCTTTACCTGCAATCTGGTTCTGCTCTCTGCACCCTCGGGGTTGTCGCCGCGCAACACCATGAGCAAACGTGACAACCAATATAAATGCAGTAATCCCTCGCCACACCGGGCTTGGAATTCTGCTGCTTCACTCAATCACTGTTTTTCAAAACTATATTAACTCATAAATTAACTCATAAATGAAGCATTTTCATGCATACAGTACCAATGAACTCAAAAACAAATTCAAAGATGTGATAATATGTAGTATTGTACACTGTTCAAAAGCTGTCAGTCTTGTTTTCATATTCGGTGATATACATAGGCACTAGACTTGATCACATAAACAACAGGCTTATATTGCAGAATTGAATTATTCAGGCACAATCAAACCACCAACAACATGGGGTACTGTTGCAGCCGTAACTCACAGCAAGCTGAAAATCATCGCTTACTGTCTGGCCCACACACAGCTCCCCTAATACACAAACACATTTACAGCAACATACACGAACATGAGTTATTTATGTCTCAAATGGCTTTGTTTCTCTTATTTTCTCTACTACATTAGGTAATAAGAGTGTAAAGGTGACTATAGGGGTCTTACTTAATGTCTAAAGGGCTTTAATAGTTTAAAAATATATTTAGAAGATTGGAAACTGGTTTTCAATGCTACAGTCCACCTATGAAAGTATTAGAAAAGTATAATTCTACATCGCGGAAATTCACTTCTTTCATTGGTCTGGAACCAGTCCTAATCCTGATGAATGACAAATTGTTGTATCAAACCACTTGAATAGAAATGTCATGACACTTCTTTCCACAGGAGTGCACTTTCACAAAAGTTATTTATTTTTAAATACATGATTCATTTCCAAATTAATAACTAAATGATTTCATAAAACTGAATTGATTAATATCCCGTTGTCTGTGTTACAGAGTGTCTGATGCTGCAGGTACTTGAACATACTACTTGGAAGCTGAAGCTACTTGGAAATGTTAATGGTTAATATTAGCAGAATCTTTTGAGTGGACTGAAGGTGATAGTCCTAGTATGATTTGTTTGCTGCCTTCTTAGAGGCATCAAAGCTAGGAATCAAAATGTAAAAATTTGCAGGATCCCGAGAGAGTTGGAATGTCACTACCAATTCCCATCGATGCTTGAGACTCAGTGCTCAACTCTACACTGATGTGTCTTTTTAGTGTTGGAAAGCTACTTGTTATGGTCTGTGAGCAAAGTTATAAGTTGTATTAATGAATGTTCAACACAATACGGCAATGAGAGAAGCTATGCTCCAGCATGACCTCAGTTCATGACCTCTTCAGTATTTATATTTATGCAGTGATAATGTGCTTTGTGAGTCAGACGCACACTAACACCAGACACACTTAAATGAGGAGCATTGTATAATATTGTGAGCCTCGCTGAAAAAAGGGTGCCGCTTTGAACTTGGACAACAGTCTTGGAAACAATATTGAAAGTTTGTATCAGCCTTGAATTCTGGTAACACTTCTACTATATTCCTAAAGTTTTGACAAGGACTGTTTATTTATCAGGCTGAACTTTCACCTCAGCGATCATTACCAAATAAAAGTATCAGTAGTACATATTGTTTAGTTGGCCTGGAAAGTCAAGGGGTTAAGGAGGATAAATGCAGGCAATGTTACAGTGGGTGCTGTCAGCAATTACTTTTGCTTATTTAATGATCTCTGCAACTCTAGTGTTGTTTACTTATTAAATATACCCCATTTAATGGTGTGGTTTGGCCTTACCACCGTTTTGTATTATTTGGGGGTGTTGTTTGGATAGACACATCTATATGCCATGAAACAATATCAAGCTTGTTCTGACATGGTAGACTGTACACTGTATGATATGTACAGTTGCACTGGCAGATATGAGATTCATCAAGGCACATACTGTACAGTATAAAAGAGGCCTAGTTTAGATCTGAGGATATCTGATTCCAGGATACCCCCGTGGCCCTAATGAGGATAAGTGGCATAGAAAATGGATGGATGGATGGGTAATGCATATTCAAACAGGGCCACCCGGGTGGGGAGGTTGGGAATCTGAATTGCATCACTTAAACAATGTGATGTAAAAAGGGGTGTCGTAAAGGTGGGAAATGTCTTCTTGTTGTGATGTTTCACTATAGTTGGAAAACGATTAAAACAATCACTTGTATTTGGTAGTAACTGTTCAATATCCACATTGACCAAACGTAAGCTTCGGGACGGCAGACAGCGTAGTTGGGGTTCGGCGGTTGGCCCAAAACAATTTTTTTTCATGGGAATTCGTGGCCGCACCCCTAGATGTATCTTCATCCTCAAAGACAAATTACAAAACAAAAGACAGTAAGAAAAAAGAAGGGAATGACATGGAAATCATGAAAACAACTTTGGAAACCACATGAGAACACAGACAATGACCAAGTAGCTTCAAAAAAGAATGAATGAATGAAATATGCCTTTTCATGAACTCCAAGGATGCCTTACGTTGGGGGGCAGGTACAGTAACGTAACCACAAACTTACAAATGTATGATCAACTTAAAGCATGAAAGAGATACTGTGAACAGAGGGTGATAGATAGACCATTGGCTTTGGTGAACAGTCAGCGGTGCTTGTTTTTTTAATTTTTGGAATATCATCTTTTCCTTTCGGCTTATCCCGTTAGGGGTCGCCACAGCGAATCAATTGCCTCCATCTAACTCTGTCTTCTGTATCCTCTTCTCTTGCGCCAACTACCTTCATGTCCTCTATCACTACATCCATAACACTATTTGGTCTTCCTCTAGGCCTCCTGCCTGGCAATTCAAAACTCAGCATCCTTCTACCAATATATTCACTATCTCTCCTCTGGACAAGTCCGAACCATCTCAGTCTGGCCTCTCTGACTTTATCTCCAAAACCTCTAACATGTGCTGTCCCTCTGATGTGCTCATTCCTGATCCTGTCCATCCTGGTCACACCCAAAGAGAACCTCAGCATCTTCATCTCTGCTACCTCCAGCTCTGCCTCCTGTCTTTTCCTCAGCGGCACTGTCTCTAAACCAAACAACATGGCTGGTCTCACCACAGTTTTGTACACCTTTCCTTTCATTTTAGCTGAAACTCTTCTATCACACATCACACCCGACACTTTTCTCCACCCATTCCAGCCTGCCTGCACACGCTTCTTCACCTCTTTTCCACACTCTCCATTGCTCTGGACTGTTGACCCTAAGTACTTAAAATCCTCCACCTTCTTTATCTCTTCTCCCTGTAACCTCACTCTTCCACTTGGGTCCCTCTCATTTACACACATGTACTCCGTCTTGCTGCGGCTGACCTTCATTCCTCTCCTTTCCAGGGCAAACCTCCACCCCTCAAGCTTCTCCTCCACCTGTTCCCTGCTCTCACTACATATCACAATGTCATCTGCAAACATCATAGTCCATGGAGATTCCTGTCTAACCTCGTCCGTCAGCCTGTCCATCACCATAGCAAACAAGAAGGGGCTCAGAGCTGATCCCTGATGTAGTCCCACCTTCACTCGGAACTCCTCTGTCACACCTGCAGCACACCTCACTACTGTCTTACAGTCCTCGTACATGTCCTGCACCGCTCTAACATACTTCTCTGCCACTCCAGACTTCCTCATACAATACCACAGTTCCTCTCTGGGCACCCTGTCATAAGCTTTCTCCAGATCTACAAAAACACAATGCAGCTCCCTCTGACCTTCCCTGTACTTCTCCATCAACATCCTCAAAGCAAATACTGCATCTGTTGTACTCTTTTTTGGCATAAAACCGTACTGCTGCTCACAAATGCTCACGTTTGCCCTTAGTCTAGCTTCAACTACTCTTTCCCATAACTTCATTGTATGGCTCATCAGCTTTATTCCTCTGTAGTTGCCACAACTCTGCACATCTCCCTTGTTCTTAAAAATGGGCACCAGCACACTTCTCCTCCATTCCTTAGGCATCTTCTCATTATCTAAGATCTTGTTAAACAACCCGGTCAGGAACTCTATTGCCACCTCTCCTAGACACTTCCATACCTCCACAGGTATATCATCAGGACCGAGTGCCTTTCCATTCTTCATCCTCTTCAATGCCCTCCTCACTTCTTCCTTACTAATCTTTGCTACTTCCTGGTCCACAACAGTCACCTCTTCTACTCTTTGTTCTCTCTCATTTTCCTCATTCATCAACTCTTCAAAGTACTCTTTCCATCTTCCCATGACACTACTGGCACCTGTCAATACCCTTCCATCCTTATCCTTCATCACCCTAACCTGCTGCACGTCCTTCCCATCTCTGTCCCTCTGCCTTGCCAACCTGTATAGATCTTTCTCTCCCTCCTTGCTGTCCAACCTAGCATACAAGTCATCATAAGCCCCTTGTTTGGCCTTTGCCACCTTTACTTTCACCTTACGCTGCATCTCTCTGTACTCCTGTCTACTCTCTTCAGTCCTCTCAGTGTCCCACTTCTTCTTAGCTAACCTCTTACTCTGTATACACTCCTGCACCTCCTCATTCCACCACCAAGTCTCCTTATCTACTTTCCTTCCAGATGACACACCAAGTACTCTCCTACCTGTCTCCCTGATCACAGTAGCTGTAGTTGTCCAGTCATCTGGAAGGACTTCCTGGCCACCCATAGCCTTTTTCAACTCCTTCCTAAAAGTCACGCAACACTCCTCCTTTTTCAGCTTCCACCATTTTGTCCTCTGCTCTGCCTTTACCCTCTTCATCCTTCTCACCACTAGAGTCAACCTACACACCACCATCCTATGCTGTCTGGCTACACTCTCACCTACCACTGCTTTGCAGTCACTGACCTCCTTCAGGTTACACCTTCTACACAAGATGTAGTCTACCTGTGTGCTCCTACCTCCACTCTTGTAGGTCACCCTATGTTCCTGTCTCTTCTGGAAGAAAGTATTCACTACAGCCATTTCCATTCTTTTTCGACCACCATCTGTACTTCAGCGTTCCTCTCCTGGATACCAAACTTGCCCATCACCTCCTCATCATCTCTGTTTCCTGCACCAATATGCCCATTGAACTCCGCACCAATGACAACTCTCTCACTTCTAGGGATGTTCTGCATCACTTCATCCAGGTCTGACCAGAATTTCTCTTTCTCCTCCATCTTACATCCTACCTGTGGAGCATACCCACTAACAACATTGAACATCACACCTTCGATTTCTAGCTTCAGGCACATCACTCTATCTGACACTCTTTTTATCTCCAGGACGTTGCTAGCAAACTCCTCCTTCAAAATCACCCCTACTCCATTTCTCTTCCTATCTACACCATGATAGAAGAGCTTGAACCCTGCTCCTAAGCTTCTTGCCTTGCTACCGTTCCACCTGGTCTCCTGTGCATCATGTCAACTAATTCTCTACCTTTTCCTGTCATAGTTCCAACATTCAAAGTCCCAACTCTTAGTTCTAGACTCTTAGCATTCCTCTTTTCTCTCCTCCTACGGACACACCTTCCTCCTCTCTTTATTGTTTTTTTAATTTTTGTAATATATAAATCAATATTCACTGCCATTTGCTTAGCTGTTGTAGAGTTCCATTTATGTCTCCCCCTTAAAAAAAAATAAAAATCTATCTCCAAGGTTCTCATAGTGGGGTAGGTACCCACAGGGGTACACCAATTGTACTAAGGAGTACGTTAATAAAAATGAAATAAAATTTGTGCTTTACACTCACAATTATGAGTGCATATGATTGCCACACAATGCAAGGACAACGGAGCAGAAAGCAAAAAGGAGAATTAACCTGAAGTTGTTCATTGCGCTCTGTGTATAATATGAACAAATAAGTACGTTGAATATTTCATTTATGTTGGTGTTGCAATCCAATTTCAATGCAGCGGTGAAAGCCTGTCAGTGTGAATGGGGAAAATTAGGCTTTATCGTTGGTTGCATCTATTTTTGTACTGTTTTATGGTGATTGATAAGCGTTTCCCTTCAATTTGGCAAGAAATGATTTATGCAGACTTAAACATTAGCCATCGTGAGTGGACAGAAAAGTGACACTCAAACTCAAGCCATTCAAACTGAAGGAACATCAGACTGGAATAAACGGACATGGTACAAGGTAGGCTTCTGTAAGAGACTAACTACTGAAAGGTATATTTGCTCATACTTCATAGCTGACACAAACAGCTCACAAAAAAGGAAATATTTGTCGGCCATACTCTTCCATAGTGCAAACTTCCTCTCTCCTCTTACTGACTTTGTTTTATATTGACCTTGGTGCAAGACCTGGCTATTCACTTTAATCAATGTTGTTATTATTTTTTTTTAAGTGATTTGTGTTGTCATGAGTTCATGAAATGCTGTAGACTGTGACACACCAGTCTATATATATGGCTATGGCTTCACTGAGCCTTACCTCGTTTATTTTGACGCTGCTGCAGAAAGCGTCACAGCTCTTGACTAACAGAAATATTTGCAGAAATAGGGTGAGGACACAATCACTGAGCAATCAAAAGCTTGCTGTGGACAAAAAAAATACAAATTACTACTAAACTATTACAGGTAATTTTAAAAACATTCACTTTCTTGGTCTTTTGTATACAAATGTAATGTCTGACATGTTTGAAAAAAGTTGGGGCGAGCGGGCTTTTATCAATCAACACTTTTTAGGCAAAATAAGGAGCAAGATGTCTTTGCATGATGCCGAGGCTCAGGGTGCTTCATGGATTTTGCATGACATGAGAAAAAGTATACTGAGTTTGCAAGTCTGAGTTGTAATCCAACTGTATAATCTGTTCAATGCAATAATAAATGGGACTGCAATTTTGATGACCACTTTTGGGCAATTTACTTTACTAAAAAAATTTATTCATAAATGCAATTAATTACCAGATAAAGTAATTATTGCGTTACTTTGTTGGAAAACCCTCAAATATGTGAAATAATTTGGATTTAGTTTAGTAGTAGCATTGAGAAATGTTTTACAAGATAAGAGTCACACAACGGACTCGCAGAGGATGAGAGAGACAACTGACCCCGAGCGTCATGACCAGCAAGCAGGCTTTTGCAGGAACAGAGCAGATTGCCAGCCTATGCATCATAGTGAAGCTGTCACTAGAGTGGAACTCCCCACACCAGATCAGCTTCATAGGCCTTAGACAGCGTGAACAGAGAGTTGCCATGGATGCTGCTGAAGCACTACAGAGTCCCAGAAAAGATTGTCTCCCTGATCTGGTACAACTAACAGGATATACCAAGCAGGTTCTGCATAGGGTGTGGGCATCCAGCACTAGACAACAAGCCCTACCACACAGCCAAAGAGGAAGAGAGGGTAGCCATGCAACAGCTGAAGGCGAGACACTGAAGCAGAGCTGAAACAGCAGGGAACCAACTGGACAGGAGTGGACAGAGCAGCCCAGAACTGAGTGTAATCCATGTTGGCAGTTCACTCTGGATGGATCACTGCATGATGGCACAACACACGACCACCACTTTAAAGATAGCAAAAGAAACCATTTTTAAAGTTTAGAATAAACAAACGGAGTGGGAAAGAAGGACAACGCAAGAAGCCCAAAACTTACACATCGGTACGAAACATGACATGGCGGACTCCATGCAGTGTAAAGGTAATTCTATGTAATGTCATGTCTCATATGTCATGTCTCATCGTACATATAACTTGTCTTTCAACATTTTTTGACGACTAATAGTGCATAGTCAACCACAAAACAGTGGTCATTAATTAATTAATCAATTTAAAACAAAGGCGATAGAGTGGGGGAGTGAAATTTGAACCACGATGTAGCAAGGGATGACTCTTTTTAATTTTGGTCTGTAAACACATAGTGTGCCTCATTCGCAGCTTCATATAGTGGATGACATGACTTATTAATGAACTCTTTGCACTTTATTATGACTACCAAGCGTCAGGCGGGCTCTTCTGGTAGAAGTGCATCGAGAAAGAGAAAAGCCGTCACCATGGATTTCATCCGAGGAGAAGAGAAACGACATCAATACTGACTGCATTTTTTTCATGCCATTTAACTGTGACGTCTACCATTAAGGATAAAGATTGTATCCTTGACCGCATAAAAGGGTCTGCTATGAAAACGACAGTGAAAACTAAACTAAATGTAGTGGTCTTATTACTGAAATGGAAAGGTTGTTTGTGCTCTGGCGGGATGACACTGTTTCCCAGTTACATTTGCAACTCCTGTCCTGTGCACTGGCTGAACCAATGGTCGAGTGGACAACAGCTGTTAAATATCAGTGCATAATAAAGCGCCACATTTCACTATAACGGTAACGGCATTGTAACATTTAAAATGGTAATTAAGTAGTACCCTGTACTGTAAAACAGTAAGTAGTTCCCTTATTTTTATTACTCTGCTGATGACTAATCATGCCTGCAACCATGGACACCAGCGTGACCGTGGTAAAAGTCTTCCTAGCCTTTGGAGTTGGCTGACAAAAAGAAACTGTACCATGAATGGCTTCTTGCATAGCTTGCTGCCATCAACACTGACTTTCATGGTGGTCCACACAGCACGTGGAAAAAAAAAGCAATTTTGTCTTTGGTTTATGGTTGGAGTCCAGTGGTTGAGCGATTTGTATCACTAGAAGAACATTTTGTGCTTTGATAGCTCATAGAGGCTACGGCTGACAGGAAATGAGACTGGGTTTTTCATTTCCCTGCTGCTATCTCCACTCACAAACTAAATATGGACCCATTCGCCACAGGGCCTCGATTACATCTACCTGCTATTCACATTGCTAGAGGAAGACAGCAGTTCTGTAATCAGAAAAGTAATCTGCATCATGAGTTTCATATTCATGATAAATACTAAAAAGCAACAAGGTCAAGAACTTTGGGGAAAACGGGATTGGTTTGATAATTGATTTCGCTTTCCGGACAGTCGTAACACCAGTGAAATGCGAGAAGGGTGGTTGACACTATACCGTGAGCTATGAAAATGCATTCCAATATTATGAGTGGACAAGCTAAATCAGTCTAATTTTATCACTTCAATATATTTTCTGCAACTGGCAAAGGGTCAAATTACTTGCAAATAATGCACCACTTTCTATCTTTACAGCTTCTGGACTTCTCAAATCAACTGAGTGCATATACTGTATTCCTCTCTAATGTGTTCTCAGGTCTCTTAAATGATTACAATCATGTTTTCTCTTTGTGTTGGCAGTATTGTTAAACATTCACAACTTATCAGAGTGAAATTATTTTTTTGTTGAATTCACCCTCCTGTTCGATTCTAACCTTTTCGAATCTTGTCAACTGAGACGCTCTGGACATGGCTTTTTTTTGCCTTTGGTTTAGAGGAGGAGGGTGATTCATATAAACCCTGCACCAACATGTAGACATTCATTCATTCATTTTCTATAACGCTTCCTCATCAGGGTCGCAGGTATGCTGGAGCCTATCCCAGCTGACTTTGGGCGAGAGGCGGGGTACACCCTGGACTGGTCGCCAGTCAATCGCAGGGCACATATAGACAAACAAAAATTCACTCCCACACCGATGGACAATTTAGTGTTGCCACTTAAGCTAACATGCATGTTTTTGGAATGTGGGAGGAAACCGGAGTACCCGGAGAAAACCCACGCACGCACAGGGAGAACATGCAAACTTCACACAGAGATGCCCAACGGAGATTCGAACCCTGAACCTCCTGACTGTGAGGCCAATGTGCTACCCATTCATGCACCATACAGCCCACTTGTAGACAGCCAAACAAATTTGCTTTTGAGAGACTGACATTGGCATTAAACAGTGACTGACTGGGGAGTCAAGGGAGGCAGGTGAGGCACAGCCTCCGGTCATGATGAAAACAAAACAAAAAAAAAACAAATAATGATAACATAACACAATTATTAATAGTCTTCCATTGAACTGTATTCTAAATGTATTTTCTGTCTGAATCATTTTTAACATTTTCTCAAGTAAAAATGACTGAATGTGCACATTTTCTAATCAAGCGAGCGTGCCTGCCTAACGTCCCACTGCACACAGAGTTGGATCATTGTGCCTGACAATTTGTGTTTGTCAGCATGTATACCACATGACTCTCTACAGACCATGCAATGTCTTGAACATAAGTGTGTCATTATTCTTGCTTATCGAACAATAAGGCTGAATCCCAATTCCACCCCTTAGCTCTTTCCCTTCATTATAACCATTGTCTTACCCGTACCGAAGAAACCACTAAGAAATGCGACACCACTTGATTATCTTTGCGTCATCACCCTTTTCCGCATGCTGGCTGTGGCATAGGCAACAAATAACAGCCTACAATTAGCACTGTAACAACATTTATAAAAATGGATAATGTATCAAATATACATATAAAATTAACAAAGGCTGCATGGTGGGTGAGTGGTTAGCACGTTGGCCTCACAGTCAGGAGGTTCTGGGTTCGAATCTCCGTTGGGCATCTCTGTGTGGAGTTTGCATGTTACACATTCCAAAAACGCAATAGATTTAGTGAAGTGAGTGAAGTTAGTTACAACAACCAACTATTTAAAACATAGTGAATATTTACTTGGGGTAGCTTGACTTAAGGAAAACTGGGATGCCACTTGATTCTCGTGAATACGCAAAACCTAGGGGTAAAGGCTAAGATAAGGGGTAAAGGGTGGAATTGGAGAAGGAAAGGCTGTATGTACTTTATCTACCAATAAAAAGCTAACAACACAAAGGTTTTTTGTTAAAAAAAAATAAATGGTACTAAGAAGGGCCGCACGGTGGCTGAGTGGTTAGCACATTGGCCACACAGTCAGGAGATCTGGAAGACCTGGGTTCAAATCTCCTTTGGGCATCTCTGTGTGGAGTTTGCATGTTCTCCCCGTGCGTGTGTGGGTTTTCTCCGGGTACTCCGGTTTCCTCCCACATTCCAAAAAACATGCATGTTAGGTTAATTGGTGACTCTAAATTGTCCATCGGTATGAATGTGAGTGTGAATGTTTGTTTGTCTATATGTGCCCTGCGATTGACTGGCGACCAGTCCAGGCTGTACCCCGCCTCTCGCCCAAAGCCAGCTGGGATAGGCTCCAGCATCCCCGTGACCCTAATGAGGATAAGCGGCATAGAAAATGGATGGATGGATGGTACTAAGAATATCTGAAAACAATTTAAAGAAATTTTTAAACAAAAGTGAGTTGTCTTCTTTTTGTTGTTATCCTCTTAATGAGCAAATTAACAAATAAAATGGAAAAGCCAAACCATACACGCACATTGATATGCAAATCATTATTATTTTCATCATTTATTTTAATTTTAATTATTTATTTTAACCAGGCAAAGCTACAGTGGTACTAAAATGAGTAATATGTGTCCACTTGTGGTTGTTGTTTGCAATGGTTTAGAAATACATGTAGGACTGCCTTTTTGATCTGTTTCAGAGTGTGGGGTCTTTTTTTAGTAATACCCTTTCTTGGAAGACATTTTCATTAGTGATGGGGTTGTGGGCCCATTTTAGCTTAGCTAACTAGATACTTTTTTCATCTTCAAGAGAAATTCACATTTTAAGGTAGCATTCATGCATTCTCAGTGGCAGGGTAACATGACAGTAACAGACCCACCCAAGGCTGAGACACAGCAGGACTGGAATAATATCTGGCAGAAGATGGTGTCATACAAATGCATAATGGCTGCCAGACTTACCAGCAAAGCACAGCAACATCCCAGAACAGGACCCAGAATGGCAGATATCCAATAAAGACTGTTTAAGATGAAGAGCTGGACAACACCATGAACAACTGGCAGCTCATATGAACCAGCTGCTAACACAGGAGAACCACACAAAATGTTCAACCCAAGGTCTGACAGTCCTTATCGTGAAGAAGAGAAGAGCACCATCAAACTACCAACCAATAACCTGCCTCAACAGCATATGCAAACTCCTATTGCGCATCACAGTGGCTAAAGTGAGTAGTTATATGGTTCAATACATGAGACACAGAAGGTTGCTGGCAATAACACCAGGGGAGCCAAACACCAGCTACTAGTTGATAGGACAGTTATAAGACTAGCAGCCCCAACCTGTGCGCTGCTTGGATTGATTACAAGAAAGCTTACAACTCAGTGCCACACATCGATACTGGAATGCCTAAAATTGTATAGCAACAACAGAATGCTAATAACCTTAATCCAGAACTCAATAAGGCTGTGGAAGACAAATCTGGAGGCCAACTCCAAGACAGTTGCGCAGGTCCTACCACATCAGATAGAAGCCCTGGTGCAGGCTGTGCAAATAAGCCTCAAAGACAGTGTAGGTCATTACAGCAGTGTGTAAGACAACCAGGTAGCAGGAATAGTGTACCAGAACATCAGTACCAAACATGGACCAAAGGTCCCAGAATCAAGATGCCAGCTACTGGGAACAACCAGGCCAAGGTCCTGACAAACTGGCAATGGCCAAAAAGCCTGACATAGTGTTGATGGATAAACATCACAAAAAGGCGACGATGATACATAACGCAATTAATGCAACATTTGTAAAAAGGAACATGAGAAGCCAGAGAAATACCGAGGGCTGAAGGAGGAAGTGGAGAAAATGTGGGGTGTGAAGGCACCAGCAATGCCAGCAGGGATTCGGTCACTGGGCTCAGTCACAAATACCATGAACAGCAAAGAATCCCCTTCCAGAAGTGCGCAGTACTGGAAATACCTAAGATCCTGCGCAGAACCCTCAAGTTTTCTAGCCCCTGGAAGCAGACCCTAGTTTGAAGGAGACAAATGTTTATATATTTTTTAAGTTTTTTAAATGCTCAACATGGAAAGGCTTGTGTATATTACTTGTGCTTTTCCAGATACACTGTTCAAAACAATTACAGCAACACATAGAGTATGGTAACCTATTAGTCAAACTTCTGGGATATTGATCTGGTCAGTTAAGTAGCAGAGGGGGTTGTTAATTAGTTTCAGCTGCTTTGTTGTTAATGAAATCAACAGCAGGTGCATCAGAGGGGCAACACCGAGACAGATCCCAAAACAGGAATGGTTTTCCAGGTTGAGGCCACTGACTCCTCATCTCTTTGGGATGATTTTTTAGTCACTGACTTTCCACTGTTGTAGTTTTTCATTTGGGCTGTATTTACAATGATCACATTGCCACGTACATTGTAACATTGCACAAATGTGCAAAACTAAAAGAAAAAGCAGCATCCAAATAACAGTTTTTGCTGGTCTTTGGGAAAATATGCATTTAAAAACATTCAGCTTTTCTTTTCTTGCTGCTCACTTGCTAGTGTGAGTCATTTTGTACTTGATGGATTTGTGTAGATGTACAATTTAAAAAAAAACATTTCAGTCCAATTTTGGTAGGTAGGTAAGTGGTAGGTGGAATCTATCCATACTGCATACTTTTGTTCCTCCTTTAATGAGACCAGGTTAGTCCCAGGCTTTATTGGCTGGTTGTTAACCTTTAAAATGTCGATGAAAATGTTGGACTTTTCATTGAACCTTTCCCTTTTGATTTATAAGTTTACTCTTCTGTATGTTTATTTGTGGAGGTAAAGCAGGTTCGCACACTATTGGAATCTGCTGGTATCCATCATAGGTTAAATGCCGACCATTTCAAAGATTCTATCTTAGTCAGCAGGTTTTAAAGGTGCCAATTCTGATCAAAGTATCAGTAAATGTGAAACCAATGACCATAAAATGCAGTAATGTGTTGATAATATTGCTCAACCATATTTGAATAGTAAAAGCTGGTACATTTTAAAACAAAAATCAAGTTGACAGTAAAAGGGTACATTTACGCAGTACTGAAACTTGGGAGGAACAAGATTTTTGTTTTGTTTGATGCAAAGAAAAACAAAGACATGCTAATCCAGTAGTTGGTACTTCATAAATAATCCACCCGCTTGTCCTCCCAGACACTTTGCTGGAGAAACCTACTAACTGCAAATGACAGCGCTTTAATCCACCCGTGCTGTTTTGATTATGTGTTTTTTTGTTAAAATTTAAAAAAAATCATTTTGTTTCATGGTTGAATATGACCTATTATTTATTTATTTTATTTATTAGTTTATTTTGACAGGGACAGTGTACATTAATAGCATGGCTGCAAATGCACCAGAATTAGCCAAAAGGCTATTTCTCATCTGTTGTCCCTGGACAGATGGCAAACCTGTCTCCCTAAAAACAAGACAAAAAATATTATAAAACAAAAATTACAAAATTAGCCCAATCATATGCATATTAAAGCAAATATTTCACATATCTGCCTAAATTAAGCATTGCCAAGCATAAATATGTCTAAATGGTCTGAAATACAAATAAAAGGCATTCAAACGATGCATTCAAAGACGATGATATGTAGGATTCTACACTGGTCACTGGGTGACAGTGATGTTACTGTAATGTTTGGTGAAACACGCCATCACCAGACTTGATCGCCAGAACAACAGGATTTTATTGCTGGTTTGAATTATTTCGCAACAAGCACAATAATCCCGAACGAAAACACGAGATACTGTAATACACACCAAACTATACTCAACCCTGACATCACTTCCTGTCCACCCCTCACTTAGCTCCCCTATGGAAAACATTTACAGCAACACACAGGAGCACAAGTCATATTTATGATTAATGATTTTAAATGACTTACGATTCTCAATTTCAATGCTTTTAAGTGGCAGGGTTACAACAGTTTGCCTGCTTTAAACACAGTTCTTTTTGGATTAAACGTCTAAACTTTCCTATGATTTTCTAATGAAATAAAAGTTTTATCAACCTTACTATGAATTCCTAATGAACATGAGATTCAAACACGGCTATTCGTTATGCGCGACTCATACTGGCTGTTATAATATTTCATTGTGGCAGTTGACACTATGTGGACATGATTTTTAGCAGATATTTTTGGTAGAGGGTGTTATTCACAGGAGGCTCAGTAAAATGACTCACAATGTCAAGACAGCCATGGCAACGGCAAAGCCAGCTGAGATTGAGCGGAAGCGTACGCTGCTGCTATTGTTATGCTTAGTGTTGCTAGGAAGATAACAAACAATAATATTATATGTGACGGGGTTTTCAGAGAGCCCACTGGTTCTTTATGAATTTTTGCACATATGAAAAATGCACTCCTTATTTTCATGAAAAGTATGTGGTCGTAATATATGCTGTACGTTTTTAATTAATTTTTCTTTCTTTGGGATCACTGCCACAAAATTTAACTTTTATTCTGCTTTATACCTGCAACCATAGCAACTGCTATGAGACAGAAAGGACACAACAGGAGAACAGAGTTTGGCTGTGGAAAAAGGAAAACAAACCAAATAAACCTTTGTAAAACTTAACCAAAAATTATTATTGTGGGCATTTCAAAACAGATTCTGTTCCCTTTGAATTTAAAAATAATCATAAGAGATTAGCCGCACGGTGGCTGAGTGCGTAGCATGTTGACCTCACATTCAGGAGGTTCAGAGTTTGAGTCTCCGTTGGGCATCTCTGTGTGGAGTTTGCATGTTCTCCCCGTGCGTGTGTGGGTTTTCTCCGGGTACTCCGGTTTCCTCCCACATTCCAAAAACATGCATGTTAGGTTAATTGGCAACTCTAAATTGTCCATAGGTATGAATGTGAGTGTGAATGTTTGTTTGTCTGCCCTGCGATTGACTGGCGACCAGTCCAGGGTGTACCCCGCCTCACGCCTAAAGTCAGCTGGGATAGGCTCCAGCATCCCCGCGACCCTAATGAGGATAAGCGATGTAGAAAATGAATGAATGAATGAAGTTTGTAGACAAATTGTTGCCGCGAATGTTCTACGGTGCATCTTGGTGAAGTGGTGAGGCATTGCCAGGAGCTAACTAACACCTTATAAAAATCATTTTTTGGTGAGAACTTTTGGCTACATCGGTGAATATCCAAGTCTTGCACAATCAACTACGTTTTTCCATGACTGCCTAATTTTAAAGTTTCGGTAAGCATGGCAAAACATGACTTTCCATGTTGTATATGTCGGATATATGTGACCCGAGTGCAGTCACATTGCATACGTATCCGATTCGCATTTGGAAAAATGGGAATTGTGCTGTTCACGCTGACATGAAAAAAGCAGATACATGAGCAAAGAAATCAGAATTTACCTGCAGTGTGAACATAGCCTTAGAGAGTGTTTAAACAAGAGATAAATGTGTTAAAAGGTTAATGCCGGTCTGAGAAAAGTGTATAAAGTGTATGGTGTGGGGTTTTACAGCTTAAAGATTGTAAAATAATTAAGTTGGCTACTTCGTAGATTTCACTTACTGTGGGCTATTTGCAAACCCTTTTTTGATGGTAAGACAACTCTGTCAGTCATTGCTTGGTCCCGATGTAAGACCAAAACAACAGAGGTAGAAGAAAGCACAGAGAACTGCTGATCGAAAACCTGGAGAAAAAAAATCAATCAAGTGAGCTTGTCAGATTGACGGTTTGACAAGGTTCTGTCTGTGGAGGTGTCAAGAGCGGCAATTGCTCCCATCATCCTTTTGCTCTGTTTCCCTTTTTCTTGGTTCTAGCCATTGCTTTCTTCTTCACCCATCATCACACTGGTGTCTTGTGAAATGTCTCATCAAACTCCAGAAGAATCTCACTTTTTCATTTTTCTTTCTTACCCCTCTCCACTCTTGGAGGATACGTTCTTTTCTTAACAAAGATGCATTCATGCCTACCACCTCACACTGCAGGGTGACACTCATTTAATCTTCTTGTTCTGCAACCTTGAGAATGGAAGAAAAAAAAAAAGGCGGTAAAGTTGTGCTACCTGTGTATTGCTACACTATGCTACGCTCGTTCTATTTCCTTGCCACTGCCTGTTATTAGTCATCATTATAACCACACATCTTACTGTGGCAAAGGGGACAAAACCGAAGTAAAGAAAAATACCTGCCATATTGTCATATCATATAGCTCAAACTTTTCTTGGATGGAAATTCACACCTAATCCCAGTTTCAACAGACTCCCTTACTGAGTTGTCATTCACATCATTTGATTTTGTGTAACATCACACTGGATCGATATTAATTGCTCATATTTCATTATGATTGGCTTTAAACGCAAAGGTTCAAGTGGTTCAATTCCACGTTTGCTTTACAGCCTAAAACTGTAGATTTTGTCTATAGATGACTATTTTTATGTTTTGTTTTATACTTTTTTAAAGAGAAGATCTGGGTTTGAATCCGGTTTCATCCCACATTCCAAAAACATGCATTTTAGGTAAATAATTGACTCTAAAATGTCCATATGTATGAATGTGAGTGTGAATGGTTGGTTGTTTTATATTGACTGGCGACCAGTCCAGGGTGTACCCCGCCTCTCGCCCAAAGTCAGCTGGGGTAGGCTCCAGCAAACCCCTGCAACCCTAATGAGGAAACGCGGAATAGAAAATGGATGGATGGATGGATGAATAATTTCCAGGAGATTATAGCAAGGTAATATAGCTCATGCAAAGGGTTGGAGGGGATAAGTACAGAGGGATGACCATTCAACTTGTCAATCTTCCCAAATGTTTTTTAGGATGTCACCCACTGTGTGCTCTCGTCTGTACTAGCAAGCACCTTGGAAAAACAGTTAACGGTCAAATTCCATACTTGTGTCAGAACCTTGGACATATGTGTGGCTTAGTTTTTGCATCAGATGCCATTCCTGACAAAAACCCGCCCATTTATCCGGGCTTGGAACCGACATTAGACATCACCACGGGGCAGGAATCAGTAAGATGAACCGATGATGATCAAGTAAGACGAACAAATGGCAGTTATTTTTTCCGTGTGCCTACAAAAATGTTAGTAAACGTAAAAGAAGCAGTACCAGTGTTCTTTGCATCTCTCTTCCGATGCTGTGCGCCATTGAAATGACAAATGTACTGTACATCACTGGTTCAGAAAGATCTACATGTTTTACCTTCAGCTTTTTTCTGTCATTGAACATGCGATGAAGGCCTCCATAGGAGCGTGCACTATGAGTAGGTATGGGAATTCTGGGAATGAAGACATGCTGAAATGGCTTGTCAGTCAGCCCACACTTGTGTATTAAAAGTGCAGAGAAGACATATTGACTCAATCATCCCTGAGTGCCCTTGCTTGCTGGCTTCCAGACAGAGGGAGCCTTGATGCTAATTATAATGGGAAGACAAAGTCTCCCTAGCGGGCGAGTAAAGAGAAGATATAGCTTCACCAATGTTATCAATCATATCTCCTAGTTCAGTAGCTCCAAGGAGATCATTATTTTATCACTTGCATGCCTTCATCTGTGGTCAAAATGATGAATTTGTTTTTAACAGCGCCAAGCCAAACTTTTATTTACAAGAAAGTAGTGTGTCAGTTCAAGACGTTTTTAACACTAAAGCAAGATTGTATATCTTGGTCACCTCAAATTAAAAACAAATATTTTGATATCTGACCAATTATGGACCTATTTATATGCATTTTTTGTCTTCTGCCTCATTTGACTCAGCCCTAATTGGTTGATTAGCCAAAGAACATCACACAAAGAGACAACCTCACCCACTACGGCACATAACACCATCATTTTGAATGGAAATTGTATTTCGGGCTGTACTTATTTTGACCTTGATCTTAGTTCGAATCTTAGCTTGAACTTCTCTGTGTGGAGCTTGCATTTTTATCCGAGTACGCCGGTTTCCTCGCACGTTCCAAACACACCCATGTCGGGTTACTTGTCGACTCTAACTTGTCCGTAGATATGCATTTGAGTGTGGATGGTTGTTTGTCTATAAGTGCCCTGCAAATGACTGGCGACCAGTCCAGGGTGTACCGTTCCTCTCACTCAAAGTTAGCTTGGTTAGGCTCCAGCATAACCCTGTGACCCTAATGAGAATAAGCATCATAGAAAATGGACGGATGGATAGATTATTTTGACTCTGCTTTGGTTAGTTTTTGATATGCTGCCTGAGACCAGACATTTTCACATGTGCAAAATTTCTTCTACACAAGCATGTTTTATTGTCTATGTTTAAAATATTTCATCTGGTATGCATATACATGGAGTGTGGAGCATACTACCGTGGGACCGTTTATGTCGACGCTCTACGAACTGGCTGACTGGTGTCGACATAAGACATTTTTTTCAGTGTGATGACCAAGAAGCAATAAAATCTTGACCGGCATGTAGTATCTGAACGTGCTATTTACATATGTAGGCTGCACGTGTGGTGCATACTCAGTCCGCAAGAGCTACATACAAAAAAGTTGACAATTTGCCCAAAGATGACACCAGCAAAGTGTACAAAAGGCACACTTTGGCTGCACGGACGATGCACAAAGACATATAAAGTGCTTAAGTTTGTCTTGCTGCCTGAAAAAAACCTAAGCACCCATAAGGTTTGTTTGACATGACAGAAACGCTCTGCAGCCAGTCTACAGATCAGAAATCAGTAAAAAATCACACTCATGCTCTTTGCGCAGTTCTCACGTTTTCAAATGTAGGCCATAGGAGCCCGTATGAGCGGTTGTGTCCTAGGCTTTACTTTGCTCTGAATGTAACTATACAGTAGTTGCTGTTGTGCTTTCACACAACTTTGTTGATTAAATAGTTGGCAATACTAGAGTGTATGTTGACAAGCGGATCAAGATTTCATAGAAATGAGAATTTTTGTTCTCAACAAAAGCGGTCAACCTTGCAAGTGGCAAGAATGCAGTGGACCGGGACTTGATGTGTTGGTAGACATAAACAGGATGTTGTCATAAGCAAGTTCCATAGTGGATGCACTGAAAAACTATTTCATTCAATACACCTGTTTAATGCAGTCCCTTATGTTACCATCCGTCCCCTTAGTCCATCTTCTTATAGATGCCTTCAATACATTATCAAGGATGAAAAGGACTCAAGGTAAAACATGAAAACTCTTTATTCCTCCTCCGCAGTACACACAGTATTAAAAAGGCATCTTATCCCTGCTCTTTTTTTATTTGAAATTGTACATCGTGACCTACAGTATATTTCCATTCAATTTCTGCAGTAATCTTTTGGTAATATAGTTTGTCCTTCATATTGTGATTTACAATAGAGTTGAGCTGATGTTATGTTTTCAACTACACGAGAGAAAGGCAGTACTCGTCAAGTATCACTAAACTAAAGCCTTTTCATAAAGTTCTTTATCTTAAAAAGGGTGACCAAACGTCCTGTTTTCCCATGACATGTCCTGTTTTCATCTCCTGTTTTTCTGGGTGCTATGAACGGGGAGCCGTATGTGGAGGGGCGGGGTATTAGAGTGTAGCAGTGAGACGAAGCTAGGCCATACTAACCTGGTTGTGGCCAACTGCTCTGTTTTGCTGTCCTGTTAAAAATAAAAGCTTGTCTGAAGCCAGAGGAAAGTTTCCTTCCTTGCCTGAGTCGTAATATTACGACTTTAAAACTCGTACATTTACAAGAGTCATTGTGTCATATGTGGCTGAGTGAAACTATAGCACAATTCTTCAGTAGGAAGGGGACTTTCCCTCTGGCTTTAGACAATCTTTAATTTATAATGCCCCTCCTGTATCTTTATAATGTATCCTGCCTCTCCACATAAAGCTAACTTTTCATAGCTGTCTCATGAGCTAGCGTCGTCTCACCGCTACACTCTAATACCCCGCCCCTCCACATACTTCTCCCAGTTTCATAGCGGGAATGAAGTTACGCCATTTATTCACATACAGTTACGTTTTTACTCTCGTATCATGACGATCTTTTCCTGTGAATATACTGTAAAAGATTATTGTCGTCAATTTATGATGTTTTTCTCGAAATCTTGACGATTTTAATGCTTCATTTAACAGGCATTGCCCGAGAAAGCTACAAACCCAGGGGACTTGTGTGACTTTTGACCCGGGTCAAAGGTTACATTTACGACTTTAAATCTCGTAAATGTACTACTTTTAGTCTAAAAATTGTATGTTTTTTTTATGTGGCCCTAATACTCCGTTGTAGGCTAGAGATCGTATTTTGTAACATAATTTTTGATCCATACAGAGGAGACATACTTTAAATGTGCTGAATTGTTGAAGCATCTTTGAGTAAAGTATTGTTTGAGTATCTTATTGTCCTGGTTTTCTGTAATTAAAATATGGTGACCCTGAACCAGAACAATATTAGTATATTATCATTCACCAATCTTTTTACAACATTTCGGTTCAAACATTCATTTGAACCCTGTAGTGATTCTACTGTAATACCATTTCTGATGTTGTCTAATTGTATACAACCATTTATTGAGTGTAAATCTTAATAGTAAAAAAATATATTATTGTTATATTAGTAACAACAACAATACCAAGGCCTTCTAGCATTATGCACACAGAGAACTATTACTCATCATGTGATGTTTCATTAGCGACATCCCCACCTAATAAAGTTGTTAGAATAACATTTAGCCTTACATACTAACAGGTGAAATAGCATAGAGAAAACACACCATGCTAAGCTGATGTTATATTTTCAATCACAGAATGTAATCATCCATCACCCACCATCTGTGCGACAAGCCCCCTTGAATGGGGTACTTGAGGTGTTACAATCATAGCAAAATACAAAAAAATGCTATTTGGCCCATTTTAGACAATATACAGTGACATATTGCAATCATCTTGTAAATATTGCATCATCTTGTAAGTAAAGTCGCCACAGTAGAGAAGTACTTACAAAAAGAACGATAATTAAACGATAATAATCAGCCATCCCAAAAATCGCTGCAACTTGCAATGTGCGGCTGGGACTGGTGTAAACATCATACTCGCACCAGGGCTTGAACACAGTACTTTTGTAATGGGAAGCGAAAGCACTGACCATTCGGCCAAAAGCCTGGACTGTCAGCCCGCAAAGCGTTTTAATCTGGCCCAAAGAGCATTTCTTAAATCCTTTTTTAAACTTTTAACATTAAAACTGTAGCCGGCAACATGACTTGCAGTGTTGTGGAACACTTAAGTCACCAAAATAGTAAGACTCAAGTAAAAAAAAGGCATCCAAACACATGAATACACACGACACACCAAATAGCCTGTCTATGCACAATACCCATGCCAAAAAAAACATATATTCTTGCCACAAGGCATGTTGGGTAGCTTGTGGTACTCTTTCTCCAAAGTTTTTCAGATTTTTTATTGATTAAAAAATATGTTGCGGTGGTCTTCAGAGAAGTAAACAAGGAGGAGTTTACAAACTCTTGATATTAAATATTTTATTGTTCATAGTTTATATTATTGTCGCAGTTGGACTACCCAGCATTCCCTGCAGCCATTTGGAAATAACCGCATAGGGGTTTTAGTGTTGTGTTTATGTTTCGTTGCACCGTGAGCAAGTATGTAATTGTGTTTGACGACCACCTGTTTGTAGACCTCTGCCAAATTTTTTAACCCAATTTGGCCCAGGCCTTAGGGGATACTAACTAACTAACTAACTAACCACTGAAATGTGGTGGGAGCATTTTGAACTCCAAAGGGCATAAATTAATCCAGTGTAACAAACACACTTATTTTCTGGGCATAAGGCGTTAAAGATACTTGTCAGCAACTTTTAAAAATTGTCTAGTTTAGTTATAAAAACAGACGAGCCCACAGTCGATGCAATCTTCCTTCCGAGAATTGGTACAAAACCGGTCCGAAGTGTCTGATTTAGTGTCAAGAAAGCAGGGTGAGCGGCATGAGCTGATACTGGGCTCTGCAATGCTGGGTGGTAACATATAGACAGCCTGTTTTTGAAGGCGTTGATGCTTTTCAGGGTTCACACGGTACGATTGCTGTTTTATTGGTGCATTGTTACTGACATCTATATCATGCTCCAAGACGAATGTTTTGGACGACAAACATGAAAATAATCACAAATATTCATTTATAAAAATGGGGCGTCAATTTTCCAATATCTTCGACTTTTTTAGGCCATGAGGATCAAGGTCACAGTCGCTTTCAGAACAAAAACTATTTTTCAGCACCGGACAGCGATTTTGACGAAACTGGCATTGATATAGCAAAGTGCCTCTCAAATAGTGGGGCGGGCCCCCCTGGGGGATGCGGTGAACTGCGAGAAGCAGGGAGTACTTTCAATCTTAGTGTAAACCTGCCTATATGTCTGGATTTATTATGCTCAACATGACATTTGACTCTTGAATACACTTCACAGGTCTCTTTTTCGATGCAGTTCCCTGGTTTCAGTTTCAAATTCAGTTTGTACGGTACAGATAAATAAATAAATATTATCAGATGTCAATTGTATTTTAAATTAGGTGGCCCAACAACATTTCTGGCACATAAAGAGAGGGTGTGACAGAAAACAACATAGAACCACTGGTATAGCACCAGACCGAGGCGAATGCATATCGGAGAAATGGCAAGAAACAAAGACAGAACAGTGTCCTGAGAATTAGGACTGGTTTTGTCAGATTGTTTGAGCTCCGTTGTTCTTGACATATGAGCTCCACCAAAGCTTTCTAACGACCTCTGCAGGTCCGCATGACCGCATTCAATTTTAGCCCTGAGGTCAAAAGCAATTTGTGCACGTGCGGCTTGGCTAACAACAGGGGACAGCTTGTAGTCTGTGTCAGGGTTCACCATAAAGCTATCCTCCAACCCATCATGTAGTGTATCACTAACTTTAGCTTTAGCCATAGCACGCATGGAGACACTATGGGAGATTTCCTCTGCTCTTTATTTTCCTTCTTGGGCACAAAGGTCACGGTAGTCACCACAGGGTGTATGAGTATTTAACTCCCAGCCGATGAAATATATTCCTTTAACTGGAAAAGTGAGGCATGCAACCACCACAACAGGACCAGGCACCAGGCTCAACTCCAGATGAATGGATGGATGGGCAGATTGACATATCTTGTACCAAAACCAGGCACAAGCTCTTTGCATTTTAAAGCAGTCCTATTTGAAAATGCAGCACATCACAACAAATGACTGATCTTGATGCAGCAATATCGTGCAGCACTGTTACTGGGACTTTTGCTACCCTGTCAGGCAATGGTACAGAACGGTACCTTTTCATAATGAAAGGGGAACAAGGGCAGCAGACACATTAGTAGCTTTTTGTTCGTTTGCATTTGTTGTCAGGTAGAAGATTTTTAACGTCCTCCATCAATATTAGATCACTAAGTCTCTTACATCCCGTGCTTTCGATTTTGAAGTAGCTCTGGCTGTCGGCTTTTCTGAATTGACTACATTTTTGCCTTGTAATCCTCTAGCACATGTTCATAGGGCCGTAAACACTGCAGTTTTCACCTCCTCATAGTTAAGACTTGAATCAGCTGAGAGAGACTTATAAGCTTCCTGTGACTTTTTCATAAAGACAAACTGTAGTGAAAAAAAGGCCAATTCTATTTAGGCCACCTTAAGGTTGTCGCCACCCGCTCAAATAAAATAAAATATTTGTCCACGTCGGCCGCACGGTGGCTGAATGGGTAGTATGTTGGCCTCACAGTCAGGAGGTTCTGGGTTCAAATCTCCGTTGAGCATCTCTGTGTGGAGTTTGCATGTTCTCCCCGTGCATGCTTGGGTTTTCTCCGGGTACTCCGGTTGCCTCCCACATTCCAAAAACATGCATGTTAGGTTAATTGGTGACTCTAAATTGTCCATAGGTATGAATGTGAGTGTGAATGGTTGTATGTGTTTGTTTGTCTATTCAGTGTGTGCCCTGCAATTGACTGGCGACGAGTCCATGATGTACACCCCCTTCCGCCCAAAGTCAGCTGGGATAGGCTCCAGCATACCCGTGACCCTAATGATGATAAGCTGTATAAAAAATGAATGAATGAATTTACCCACGTCTCTCAGATGCAGTTATTTACATTGAAATCTACAGCAACACAATGAGGAACAGATACAGGAGGGAGACTATTTTTGTGTAATATGCACTTTGTGCTTAAGAGTCTGGTTTTTTATGATCTTGTTTAGACGCAGAGATTTTAAAATAAGTAGCAATTAAGGACAGATTAGCTTCAGTACAAGTCAGTAACTTTTTTTGAGGCTTGGATCAGCCAGAAAATCCTCTAAATTGAATTCCATAAGGCCTTAAAACGCAGTCTCATCACCAAAAAAAAGTGCCACAAAGGCTGTGTCGGATCTCAATTAGCCACCACTTTTAGTAGGAAAAATTATCTGCAGCAAATGGTATGAGGAAATATTGCAGAGTAAAGTTGTCAAAAATAAGTGCACAATCATTTAAAGCATACCGGTGAGAGCTCACCTGTCTTGTCCCTGGTCTTCATGTGGTTCAGTAGTGAGATGTTATCAGCCAGCAGGTTTGGGGTTAATTTGTGAGAGACGTTCACACGACACTGTTAAAACACAGCATGCAACTGTGCTTGGGGGAGCTCGGTGTTCTGTTTGGCGTGAATTGAGCACAAAGAAATTAGTATGAAACATATAAACAATCCCAAATAGTGCCTTTAGAAATTGACAGCGTAGATGAGCAGGGCCTCTAACAGCGCAAGGCATGAATTACTGAGCTCTAAAATACAAACTTTTTCAAATTCTTTGATAAGGAATGAGCCCCCCAATTGTGTGGTGCGGTGTGGTGAGGACGCTGTGGACGAAGCCGTGGTCGGCTTGTGTGCATCTGAGGAGCCAAAGTGTGAGATCTCACCTCCTTATCTTCTGGCTCCGCCCTGGCTGGCCAACTGGAACCTCAAAACAACAAAGGAATCAGGGTTCACGCTGCGTAACAGGGCTCTGGGGAAAGTTTTTCGCCTGAGTAATCTTAAAAAAAAATCTTAATCTTAATCCTTAAAATGTTACTGCAGTGGAGACGGCGTTATTAAGGACATAAAAACAATATGACATTCATGCACAATGAACACACAGTGGTGACATACAGTATGCCTTCCATTGCTTTATGCAGCTGTGAATACCTCGCCTGTAGAGGTTGGCAGAGGTGAAAGGTTGAGGGATGCCTGCAATTCAAAAGTAACTTAATGGTTGGAAAGAACTGAAAGTTAGAATGTGGAAGTTTGTGAGGCAGAATTTCATGGCCATAAGACAGTTTCTCAATTTTGATGGCCTCCCCCACAATTTATGTAGCACTGAAACACAGCTTTTTGTGTACCCTTGGTCAGGAGATCCATCAACGCTACACCGTAATCCATGCAGCGATCCTCCAAAATGTATGAATGTTCACTGCATGTCTGGTCTGCTTGTTTATAAAGTGCATATCATAATAAACAAATAATAAATAAGTGCATCGTGATTATCTCCTTACTCACAAACAGTGGCAGTAGAGTGAGTCTACACTGATTGTACACTGGTCTCTAGGTGTAAGTAACATTAAATTGCAAAGATAATAGCCACCAGGAAGTACACTGTTCATGCTACTGTGTGAGTCTGTCTTATCTTATTTATGTCTAACATATTTTCTATCATTGTGTCTATGATATTGGGTAATACAAGCATAAAGGTGACTATTGGGGTGTTATTTCACATCAACAGGATAATAATGATGAAAAGGTATTTAGAAGGTCATAAAAAGGCTTTTATGCTCCAACTATGAAATTCCGTTTATTAATATTGAATCCTACTTTGCAAAAATTAGCTTATCGTGATTAGGTCTGGACGTAAATACCTGTGATGACGGCATATTTGGCAACCACACGTTTTGAAGAAACATTCATTATTCCTTAAATGATGTGCTTTTAATATTGCCGATTTTTAATTATATCTGAGAGTCACTTCAAGTGTAATATATATATATTTTTATTGCATATTTCGTCATACGGTGATACTAACAACTTGGTAACCATGTTAATAGCTATGTATGCTTAACAAAGCAGGTGAAGCCCAATGAAGGCAAAACATTTTACTTGTATACAAGAACCTGGTATTTGTTTAAAAGAGAGAGGGAGGGAAAGGGGAAAATTGATCAAAGAGAAACAAAGAAACTAAATTGGCGACTCAGATGGGAGACGCAAGGGCAGGCAGGCCAGATCGGTAAGGCACTAAAGGAAAAAGAAGGCAGACTCGATAGGACCAGACAAAACTAATAATCAGACACAAGGGAGCAAAACAGACAAGCGGTCATCAACAAAAACAAATTGACCAACAGTCAAAGATTCAAACGATACCTCTTTTAGATGAGCTGTATTGCGCAATTGCAAAAACATTTTTTTAAGTCACGTCGTCTTTTAGAATGGAACGAGCGTCTGACACATGTTAGTTGTGAGGATAGATCTGTTTGCATTGACAACGCTTAGATCAATCATCTTTGTTTTCTAACTCGGTGACATAATGCCTGATTTGCAAGATGCAAAAAGTGTTTCCCTTGATCTCTACCTGCCATAAGACTAAAATGCTACAATTACTGTATTTTGCATCATCTTCCTCTGGGATCTGTAACTCAGGACACAGATGATGAAAGTCTGGCAGTGTCCTTTTTTTCCCCTCGATGATAAAAGACGTTAAATTGGAATTACTGTGACGTGGATGTCATGCTGTTTGCATGCGCCAAGCAGTAGGAGAAGGGGTGGTAGTTAAACTCGCAGTAGCAAACATACTAGAGAAAAAGAGCCAGGGCTAACAAGAGAGGAAAATCTGGGACCATTTCAATTTTATTGACAATACAAAGACAGAATGGAGACTCTGCAAGAAAATAATTTAACGGCCGGCTCCGCAAACAATCTGCGCAGGCATGAGTTGTGTTGGTTCACTTTAAATTTGTTTCAAAAGAAAAAGTTGAAAAATATATAATATAGTCAAAAGTTGAATTGTAAATCCTTGCTTTTTGTATTTTATATTATATTTTTCTATAATAAACATATTAAAAAACAACCCTTTTGTGTCATTACTTATTAGTAAGGAATTTGTTAATTTATTTGTTAATTAACTTAAAGAGCCGGAATTCCCATCACTAATCCACAGTATTACCATCCTGGTGTTTTTTAGGGCCCTGGTATGAACCACATGGAGTATGTTTGGGAAGAAACACCAGTAATGTGCCAAAGGTCCATTTACTGCAATTCAAGCTGTTCCCCTTGCACAAAGGATCAGATCAAAGTCTTGAGGCTGAGTTGTTGTCCTTTTACAGTCCTCTTCACATGCTCTTGACGCTGTGCTTGGCCATATTGCAAACCTGACTGGGACGCACATGGACATGCCATCCTGGAGTAGTTTCACTACCAAAACAACATCTGCGAGCTGCAGATATTGCCTTACACTACCGCTACTGGTGAGGGCACTAAAAAATGCCATCTTATCCAGGAATCAATTAGACAGGATGATGAGAGGAAACGTGCAAAACTATATCTTAATAGAAGCCGTCTAACTGATGCGTCTCCTTTCTTTTCATTCTGTTGAGAGCAATGCAATACTCAGAGAAAAGCAAACCTCAACACTTGCTAATATATAGTACATTTTGAATGTATGATACATCAAATATTTCCTGCCATGACTAAATAAATATTTTCCATTTGCACTGGAAAATGCCTGTTTTAGTTAGTTATTTACTGACTGTTAAAGAGCCAATCATTGCCTCATTACTCTGAATTACTGGGGAAAGTCATAGTGGCAGAAAGGTGTAATCACAAGTCAATGACTTCCCACAAGGCTGCTCCATCTCAGGATCACTGATATTAAGATCACATTGGAGACATAATGTAATTTACTTGCTTCATCAGCTAATGCAACACAAATCCATTTTTGCACAAACAGGAAGGGCCACATACATTATCTTGATGACCACACAGAGTCAAGGGGGAACAACTAATGAGACCGAATGTAATTACTGACCACCTCCATTCTGAAAACAAAATAAACCCACCCCCAGCACTCGAATTTAGAGTTCTGAACACTGGGACAAGAATAAACCTTCACATCACCACTCAGCTCCACAATGAGATTTTCTATCAGTGTTCATGTGCTTCATCGGGATACACATTTCTCCTTTCATCAAACTTTCCTCCTTTCTTACATGCGTGGACCGATTAGAAAACTAAAAATACAGTAGATGTTGAGTTACTGACTTTGTGGTAACTATATGGTAAAATCTGACATTTGCAGACAATTCTACAATTTTACAATTCTTCCCCGGTTAAAAACTAGGGATGTCAAGCGTTTGAAAAATTTAATCACGATTAAGTGCACGTTAGGTGTATAGTTAACTCATAATTATAGCAATCATCATAGCAATCATCATAGCAATTAATCACAAATAGAACTATGTTTTTGTTTGTAATAACTGGACCTTTGACAATTTGAAAGTTTTTAATACACCTGTCAACATCCATCAATCCATTTTCTATGCCGGTTTATCCTCATTAGGGTATGCTGGAGCCTATCCCAGCTGACAACAGGCAGGAGGCGGGGTACACCCTGGACTGGTCGCCAGCCAATTACACCACATCACAGTAAAAAATACCTGCAGTGGTCCATTATTTAGTCCAATAAGTGGCATTTGAGGCTTGACTCAGTGACAGCTCCATTACAGCTACAGCAGATACTGTATGTATAACTTGGGTCCTGTTGAAAGAGCCATCTACCAGCTAAACTTACCATTCAAAATACCCTTTTTTAACTTAAAATTTCAAACTTTAAACTTTTAAAATGCCAACATTTTAAACTTAAAATTTTAAATCTGTGTGCTCTAATAAATGTTAAAAGGAAAACTGCATTTTCGGGGGGAATTTTTCCCAGCATTCATAATCCCTATGTGAGCCAAGAACACACGTCTTTTTTTTCCCCCCCCGGCAGCATAGAGGGTGGCTATTTTTCACCTATTCCACCTGTAAAGTCCTGTAAAATAACATCGAAAAAGCAGCAACAACATTTTATATGCATGCTGTAACCCACACATACATGAAAACATGTAATACTTACAGGCTATCTAGAACTTGCAGAAAAGGGGATGATGTGTTCTCACTTAGGGATTGTGGATAATGGGTAATATTTGGAATAAAGTGCAGTCTTTAGTTCATGTTGCTCTTTAAGTGCATCTAACAGCCTCATTGATACTTATACAACTTCTTATCCCTAAGTGTATTGATCATAATGCCAAACTAATTGCAGATCAGTAATGACTGTAGACCTGAAAACTGTCAAAGTGATTGCTTTATTCTCTGAGGCTAGATTTGAGTGGACCAGTGACATTTAACAAATGGCACCCAGATGGACAACCGGGGAGAGCAATGTTGGCTGCTGATGCTGATGCTGGCTGCTGGTTGATGAACGCCAGCTGTAGGTTACAAAAAATATATATACATTGCCCCAACACCCCGATTTTCCCAGTTATTTAGTGAAATTCAAGTCTTCGAGGTTTACGTGTAATGAATAGCTTGAAATGGTACAAAGGTAAGTTGTGAAGTGCCATAAGTTTAAAAAAAGTAAATTTTCAGTAGTTTAAAAAAAACTGAAACTGAAAAATAATGTCGATTTAAGAATTATTTAAAAAAAAAACCTGTTTCTGGGACCTCAACATTTCAACTGTTCTGCAGAAATGGAGTTGGATCAAAAACTACAGTATATGAATGTACTGAAAACAATGTAATACATATGCCAAACCTGTCAGTGGCGCTGTGACACTCTGAAAGGGGAAACACATGAGAGACCCACAACACATCACTGAGCATGCGCAGTTGCACAGACGGCCTGTAAACACAAAACATACGAGTGGCCAAACTGGATCGATGATGAAGTGGAACTGTTCTTTCGAGTCACGCTGCATATAAAACCAGAATAAATTGATGTGCTGTGTCTTCCAGCATTGGTTGTGCGTCTCGAAAATGAGGAAGAAGCAGATTTTGCTGCAATAGCAACAGTAGACTCATTAGCTTCAGCAAGACAAAAACAATGTACGGTGCCATTGTTGTTTGCGGTTTTAGCGCATGCACATAAAGGGGTGCAAGCACATAAAGCTATGACGTAAGCGTTTTCATAGAATCGAGGGCGAGGCCGTTACTACAGAGCTCTGAAAACAGCGTCTTCAAATCTTTCCACTCTGGGACGCGGTTTCAAATGTGTTCGTTTACAGACCATGAAAACGCCGGCTTCGTCTGGATGACGCACCGGTTTGATAAAGTATTTGGGCGTTAAGGCCTCGAATCGTCTTCGTCCCGATGAGGCTTTAAAAGCAGTGTTTGGAACACTCTGTGGTACTACACCCTCCCGAGCATCAGTTGAACAGCTTTGAACTGGAGAAAGTATTTTGCACCTAATGTAATAAGAAATAATAATAATGAATTTTATTTATATTTCACTTTACATTTGGCAGGCAAATCTCAAAGTGCTACAGTCATTTAAAACCCACAATAAAACAGAACACAACAACAAAATACATGAAAGTTCAAATTATGAAAATGCTTTCTGTAATAAAAATGTTTTGAGTAGAGTTTTAAAAGCAATATCATGTAATGTAGGTTTTCCTTCAGAGAAATTAGTGTTGCTAAACCTTTTGACCAGTAGTGTATAAGTGTGTGTGTGTGTGCTAGAATTGACCTTTTGCACGTTAGGATCTTAATGATGTTTTAAGTAGAGCTACAATATGCAAAAGCAGGAAGGGGGAGTGTGAAAAAAAGCACTTTGAAAAAGTAATTTATTGAAAACAACAATAGTCGCCGTTTACACTTTGCCAGGGAGCATCAAACATGGGACAATGACAGGTGGAAAAAATGATGAGAAAAAATTTAACCTTGACGGTCCAGATGGCTTCCAACGTTACTGGCATGACAAGGAGATCCCACCTGAGATGGTGAGTTAAGGTCAATTCAACTGGATTTTGATCAGGTGTACTGTATATATATCACACACACAGTATATACAGTATATACATATTAAAGAGACTGGTCATTCCATTCAATTCCATTCCATTTTCTTCCGCTTATCCGGGTCCGTGTTGCGGGGGTAGCAGTCTCAGTAGGGAAGTCCAGACTTCCCGGTCTCCGGCAACCTCTTCCAGCTCCACCGGGAGGACATTAAGGCGTTCCCAGGCCAGCTGTAGAACATAGTCTCTCTAGCGTGTCCAAGGTTTTCCCCGGGGTCTTTTACTGACTGGGCATGCCCGAAACACCTCACCAGGGAGGCGCCCGGGAGGCAACTGGACTAGATGCCTGAGCCACCTCAACTGGCTCCTCTCAATGTGAAGGAACAGCAACTCTACTTTGAGCTCCTCCCGGATGGCCAAACTCTCTTAGGGTGAGTCCAGCCACCCTACGGACCAAACTCCGTAGTGTATCGTCGTACCCTTCTCTCCAGTACCCTGGAGTAGACTTTCGCAGAGAGGCTGAGGATTGTTGGAATAGTTGGAACACACCTTCCGGTCACCCCTTTTATAAATTGGGGACCACCACCCCAGTCTGCCAGTCCAAGGGTACTGTTCCTGACTTCCATGCAATGTTTAAGAGGCGTGTCAGCCAAGACAGTCCTCCAACATCAAGAGCCTTGAAAAATTCAGGGCGAAACTCCTGCACTCCCGGAGCCTTGCCATTGGGGAGTGTTTTAACTACCTCAAATACCTCAGCCACGATGATAGAACTGTCCACGTACATGTCCTCAGACTCTGCTTCCTCTACGGAAGGTATGTCAGTGGGATTGAGAAGGGCCTCAAAGTATTCCCTCGAGATGCAGGCGAAGCTCTGCTGGAGATGAGAGTTGAAGACTCGACAACGGGAGACTCTGCCATACGTTCCCTGCACACCCCCACTACACGTTTGGGTCTACCAGGTCTGTCTGGCATCCTTGCCCGCCATCTAATCTAACTCATCACCAGATGGTGGTCAGTTAACAGCTCAGCCCCTCTCTTCACCCACGTTCCCAGAACATGCGGACGCAGGTCTGATGATACAACCACAAAGTCGATCAAAGACCTAGGGTGTCCTGGTGCCAAGTGCACTTATGGACATCCTTATGTTCGAACATGGTGTTTGTTATGGACAAACTGTGGTTCGCACAGAAGTCCAGCAAAAACACACCACACGGGTTCAGATCAGGGAGGCCGTTCCTCCCAACTATGCCCCTCCAAGTCACACTGTCATTGCCCACATGGGCGTTGAAGTCTCCCAGTAGAACTATGGAGTCACCATCTGGGGTGCTCTCCAGAAACACTCTGATAGACTCCAAGAAGGCTGGATACTTTGAACTGCTGTTCAGCGCGTACGCACAAACCCCAGTCAGGACCATTTCCCCAGCCCAAAGGCGTAGGGAAATAACCCTCTCGTTCACCAGGGATGACTCCAGCAGAAAGGCACCAGGCGGGGGGGGGCTATTAATAAGCCACCCCAGCTTGCTGCCTCTCCCCTGCAGCAACTCCAGAGAAGAACAAAGTCCAGCCCCTCTCAAAGAATTTGGTTCCAAGAGCCCAAACTGTGGTTTTAGGTGAGTCCGATTATATCTAGTCGGAATGTCTCCGCCTCTTCCACAAGCTCGAGCTTCTTCCCCACCAGAGAAGTGACATTCCATGTCCCAAGACTGGTCAATGCGTTATAATAGTCATCTTTATAAAAGCGAGACACATATATGGAGTTATATTTGTCCTTTAATTTTGAATCACTAAAAGCACATTTTCAGCCATATAAACATGCCTTAACTGTTGTGTGCTCGGGTACATCAACCTCTGCATGCTTGTCACTGCGTGCTTGTTGTTGCGGGGCGAGGCAAGCCGGTGTGCATGCGCTGGTACCTCCGGCTTGGTTTGGGGGACTGGACCTCTGGCTTGAGCTTGCGGATTGCGTGCCTGGAGAACTGCGAGGCGTACGGGACGGGTAAGTTCACTGGTCAAAATGCATGCCTTTCAGTCACTTTCCAGGAGGAGAGGGCACTGATGGAAGTCAACTAGTGGCTTGTGAACAACAGGTTGGTGACCCCTAAAGTATTTTCAATATAATCATTTGTATTGAAGTTGATTTTTTATACATTGAGAGTAGAAAGTAAATGTGTGTTGTGTATGAATAATTAACAGGGAATGAAAAAAATGTAAATAATCTTATCATATCCAACAGCTGCACTGAAACACTGACACCCCCACACCCGTGACTAGAAAAGAAAACCCCTGTCCATGCAGTTAAGCTGCTTATAAATATTTGTAATTAAAATAGGGAGGGAAGCAGTGAGAGTGGCATCTTTATCACCGGAGACACCACTGCTGCAGGTGTCTTTTATGCCTAAAAAGGCAGTTTGATCTGACAGCACTGGAGTGCACAATCAGTTTGTCGCACCAGGCAGCTCCCTTCCCTCTCATCACTTTCCCTCCACGTGCACTCTCACATGTTCAAGAGTTCATCACCAATTTGATGAACCAGCCCTTTTAATTATTCATCAACATTTCCCTTATTTAGGTCTCAAACGTAACAAACTGCAAACACTGCAGACTCGGTCATTCTGAAAAACTGCATCGCCACATATTTGGCGAGACCAATTAATGGTTTGGGTTGACAGGAAATGTGGCTGGTTGAACTTGTTTCTTTAAACGTATTGTAATGAGCAACCAGTTATCTTACATCACCCCAATTACCAGTTTGATGGCCATCTTTGCACGTTTCTTCTTCGCTTTTACAGCCATTCCTCATTTATCGTAGTTAATCGGTTACAAAGCCAACCGTGATAAGTGAATTTCCACAAAGTAGGACTCCTTATCCATCAGCTGAATATTTTTCACCAAATACGCAGTTAATAGGTTTCCAACTTGACCCGGACAAGTGAATTCGCTCAAGGTAGGATTCAGTCTTAATAAATTGAATATTTTCATAGTTAAGAGCATGTAAAACCCTTTTATAAACCATTGTTGGAGCCATCTAGACATGAAATAACACCCCTAACAAGCCACTTTTTAAATCATATTACCCAATACAATAGACATAATAATAGAAAATACGACATAAATAAGACATTAAGTGCGTCCTGCGGTGGCTAATCTCTCATCAATGTAACGTTACCGACTGTGATACTCCTTGCTCGAGCCTCCATCGCACGTGCGGCCTTCACTGCTGTTTATCTCATTAGTCCGCCGCTGGTCTTACCCCGTGCCATCCAGTCCATACTGGGATCCAGTTGTATTACACACGTCACAGTTAGGGGTGAATGTTTAGAAGAAGTCAAACAAACGTGGGGGCGACACATGTGTCATTTGGAACACCTGCGCTTGTAATTGGTTAAAGATTATTATTTGATTCTGTTTCCTCTGAACGGTCGAACAATACGCTAACCATTCAAACTGATCAATGGTTGTAGAAGATGTGTCTTAATTTACTCCAGTCGAGTGACATTTACAAGAATTTAATTTGGGAGTAATCTCGCTAATATCACTTTAGAATGACAGTTACATCAAAACTGTATATACAGTAAATGTTTATCTATACAGTATATACCTTTTTGTGTGTATTGCCCAGGATAATCCATAATGCGCCATAATTGAGAACACACAAATTCGCTGTTTCAAAAATCACAATTATTAAAATTTGCTGATCTTATAAACCTTCAAACCGCTAAAATGATGCATAAAGCAAACAATTATCAGTCACCAAAGAATGTTATACATTTTTTCTCAACAAGATAGGACAAATAGGATTTTAGGAATAAACTAAACTTAAAACACAAATATGCAAGAATAACACTAAAACCCATTAGTACTTCGGTATGTGGAATCAAACTGTGGAATGGATTAAGTAAAGAAGTAAAACAATGCTCTACAATTTGTGACTTAAAGAAACATTACAAACAGTTCAAGTTTACAAAATACAAGGTAGAAGAGTCGGGACATTTTGTGTACATCTTCCTTGGAGAGTACATTTTCTGTCTGTTGACTGTCAATGCTATGTTTGTTACTATCACCTTATACTTGTACTGGGAACTTTTCATCCTAGTGAGAACATTGTCTGTACAACAACAATGTTTTGTTATAATTGTTATACACCACTCGTCACTACTATTATTTATTATGATTATCATTTAAACACACTGTCACATGACCTTACTTATGCATTCAAACTTAGTAACTGCAGGAAGTGTACAAATGTATGTATCTACGTAATGCTTCTTCCTCCTCCTTTTGGACATGTGGAACTGTCAATTCTATTAATCGTTGTATTCCAAAGTCATTTACATGCATGTTCAAATAAAATTAAAGCATTACCATTACATTCAGATGGGTATCAAGAAGAAAGGAGGCACTGTGAACACAATGGCTGTGTATACGGACACAACATAACATCTGTGGACCCCACTTGACAGACAAGCTGTGCTGCTTGTCAACTGTGATTGTCAACCAGCTCAAAATACACCAGAGAAAGCAAAAGAAAAGGTTAATAAAACTACAATTGTGTAGAATAATATGTTGCTAGATTCCATATCCCTATCCCCTGTTAGCAGCCGTTTGAGTGTGTATGTAGGTGTGTACTATTCCATACAGTAAGCCTGCTAGAAGTGCTGACATCATGAAATTCCGTGCCACTCCTCCTGGAGCTGACATAAGCATGTTCCATCACCCATTCCTTGTCTCCTGTTTTGTTTGACATACCCGTGCGCCTGTACTGTACGTGTGATTTCATGCTAGAAATTGAAGTGCAAGAAGCAACCTGTGTGTTTTTGTCTTATCTGATGACATTTGTTGTTAGGTCTGGTTGTACTTGTGTTGCTTGCCAGTAACAGCTATGATTGATACTGTCAAGTAAGCCAAACTTTCACACTACCAAACAAATGGGTGCCCTCCAAACTAAAAGGAAATTGAAGATGAATATCAAGCACTGTATGTGCGACCTGACCCTTAAAGAAAAATGTGTTCAGTATTTGTCATCACCGTCACCTCCCACCACGTCCCACCAACGTTTCTCTCCCCTTTTCTTGGATTACAGTCTTGCTCTTTTGCTACTGGAGCGTAAACGTGGTGGCAGAGTGATCTTATTGTGAAAGACCCAAGGGTATGACCCTGAGGGGATTGATTGAAAGACACAATGTTAGAGGCATGAGCTCAAACAATATGGTGGCCACGGGAGGATGCATTATGTTTTACAGAAGGATGCAGTCGGCAGTCAAATCAGAGAATTTTTGTCTGCCTCGCATTCTGAGCGGCGAAGAACCTGCGGTAACAACTTGAGGAAAGTTACAAACTTTCCTCTCAGAATGCACAGACGTTTGCTGGAAGGAACAAACATTATTATCATCGACAATAATTTGTAGGACAGTTATCGTCCAGCAAAATATGTGTACGCATTCATTAATGCTTATGCCTTATGTAACCTTTACTTGGAATGCCGGATGCTTCAAATGAAACCGATTTATACAAACATAATCATAATCAGCATTTATTTGCATACATTAATATGAGAATAGTCTTTAATATCATATAGTGCTATTTCATTATTAAATGGTGTAGAGTAATCCCTCTGTCACAGGTTTTCAAATAATAATTGATGGTTGAGTATGGCCTGTTAATAGTCCAAAGATATTGCAAGACAAGCTATATGTAGTATTCCGGTCACCGCACATCACATGACGTTAGATTACATTACCTTTCACACTGCGTGGAAACTGGCTATTGCCATTACGTGCCATGGCTGACACTGAGTGGAAAAAAAGATTTTCCTCTTATTCCGTGTGACAGTGGTACGTTTTTTGCTCGTTTGTTCTCCTTCCCCACTCCGTTTGAAACACTTTCTTAAGTTTAGAATACGATATAGGAGAACGTGACTAGTTCAGCTCGGTAGCTTGTTATGCTATTGCTGCCGTTTATGTCCCTGCAGTGATGCTGTAGCCTAATAATAGCAGTATAAAAGTAACTACTGGGGTGTTATTTAATGTTTACAGGGGTCTAATAACCCTTATTTAGAAAGTGATTAACAGGTTTTCTGTGCTCTAACTTGGCAAGTATTCATATCACAGAAATTCATTCATCACGGTCGAGTTTGGAATCAATTAACTGCAATAAACAAGGGATTACTGTATTGTGTTTATTGCTTGGTCCTGTTTATGCAGGCCAGGTTTCAAGTCCCGACGGCTGAACTGTTAGGCTACAAGCCTGAAGCCAAAGTGGAGGGGAGCAATCCGGTGCTGCAGTACGAGCAGCTGTTTGCTCTTCTACACGCTCACTGCCATTACCACACAAGCTTACACGGAGGGACAATAATATGTTGGACGCTTTTTGGATTCTGCTCTTTGTGTGGGGATATGGGATGTCTAATGTGCAAGTTAATATTGTGTTTGATGCATATTGCCTTGACCCAACATTACTGACTATTGATTGTGCACAGTACTTATTGTATAGTAGTGTTCAAAATAATAGCTGTGCAATGTGACTAACCAGATTAATCACAGTTATTAGTGATTAATAACTTGTTTGCTACATGGCAAACAAGTTACCAGTAGGTGTAGCAGAACAAAAAAGACCCAACATTCATGATATGCACGTTCTTAAGGCTTGTGTAAATGGGCAATTACAGTAGTTGAAACGATGGTGTTAAAAAAATAGCCAGTGTCTGACGGTGACTTTACTAACTCAAAAGTATTTTGTACAAACTTTTTTTGTTTCTTGGATTTAGCAATCTCATGAATCACTAAACGAATCTTTAGTTGTATAACCAGTTTTTTATAACGGTTTCACATCTGTGTGGCATGAAGGCAACCGACTTGGCAACCAGCTGTTATTCCACTCCAAAATGCTTTAACAACATTTCATGAACATTTTTTGTTTTTGCTTCAGAAACAGCATTTGTCACCCCACAAGTTCTCGACTGGATTAAGGTGCGGGGATTGCGCTGGCCACTTCATAACATAAAAACATAACAAGATTTTGCTCATTTACTAGTGTGTTTGGGGTTGTTGGGCATGTCCTCTACAGCATACTGTAAGGCAACACGACCTCGTCAAGTATTCTGACAAATGCAAACTGATCCATGATCCCTGCTATGGGATAAATAGGCCCAACACCATAGTAGAAGAAACATGCCCATATCATGATGCTTGCACCACCATGCTTCACTGTCTTTAATGTGTACTGTGGCTTGAATTCAGAGTTTGGGGGTCGTCTCACAAACTGTCTGGACCCCAAAAGAACAATTTTACACTCGTCAGTCCTCAAAATGTTCTTCCATTTCTCTTTAGGCCAGTTGGTGTCTTCTATGGCAAAATGTAACCTCTTCTGCATGATTTGCGCAATCAAGGTTTAAGCCCAAAATATAACCTGTACAAAGCATACCTTAACTGCTATTGTTTAAGTTGATGTGTATTTAGTTAGTAATGCGCTCTGCTTTGGTGAGCAAAAGAGAGCACATAGAATACGCCACAGGCATCGCTATCGATCTGCGTCGTCAAGGTTCAGTGATATAGAGGAGTTTCCAAACCACCATTAATTACAAATCACTTCTGCCATGAGTTGATGTGAAGAAAATGCAGCAAAAAGTTTGTATTAAACCAAGTAAATTGATCGGCTATACACATTTATGCCTTTTTCCACAATGCCCTTTGTGTACTGTTATTCGATAGAGATAAAATTTTCACAAGCCATGTTTACGTAAAAGACAAGTTGTCTGTTATTATCCATAATTACAAGCTTGATCAAATTAATGGAGATGCATGTTTTTTTGCACATTGCCATCAGTGAGTACTTAACCAATAACCTGGGACATATGACAAATTATAATGTGTAACGGTGTGCACAATCAGCATATGCGGCATCATATGGTCACATGCAGAGAGGCGCTATGATGTAGTGGTGAGATGCATGGTGCTGATAATCCTTATGCAGGTTCACAGACAGTCTCTGTCAGTGCCACATGAGAGAGTTTGTGGTGTCAAGAGCAGGTTGCGGTGAGGCTGTACTTTGCATTGCAATCACAACTGCACACATTTGCACATTTCGGCACATTCTGCTTCGCAGTCAGTTGCCTTGGTTAATCATTTTTTTTAAGGGGGCACAATATTTTAAAAGAACAATTAATATGTGTAGGAATACAAATAGTTGTATTATGAGTAGTCTTCTTCATAATAAAATACAGTCGTCCCTCGCTGGTTGTTCAAAAAATATTCATCAATAAATCACTCAATTAAACTAAAATATACATGTTAAGGCACATTATACATAAATTTAGCGTAAAGTAAGCATTTTTAAGCTAAAAATTACTAAATGAACTAACATACAATTATAAGACATTCAGAAGAAGTTTTAAAAGACACATTATGGTGTAATCTATACCAGTTAGTAGGTGTCAGTAATGCTATGCTACATTAGCCAACGTAATAAGTCCCGGAGGTAAAAAAAAAAAAAAAGGTAATGAACAACAACAAGAAACTTGCCCAATCCTAACATGTGTGAGTCTATAATGCGTCTTATTTTCTATTGCAAAGTTCACTATGTTGGGTCATATGAGTGTAAAGGTAAGGGTGTTATAGGGTGTTAAGGAATCCTACTTTGTGGAAATTCATTTATCACAGTGGAACACATTAACCACAGTATATACTGTATGAGAGAGTTACATAGTTTCTCTTGGGTTAAATTGCAGGATCAATAGTCACATGGAGCCCAACTAGGTTCGAGGACACAGATAGTTGACTCACCAACTAGGTTTGTCACCATAATCGATAAAAAAAATTAAGTTGATAATTTTCGATAAATTGACATGTGCATGGATGGATGTGTTTTTCTCTTCTCTTACCACACAGGATGACAAGAGGGTTCACTCTAAATCTGTCTGTGCGCGTTGGTGCACAAATTTCAAGACCAATGGAGAGAGTGACCCATACTCTCAGACATTTAACCTCTTTGTGCCAGTATTTGGAGGTGGGGCTACTAGTGTGTGGATACACGAGAGTGTGGGGTCTATGTTTTCCGTGTTAATAAAAACTGGAAAATGGCATAATGTTATTGAAGTGCTGTCATTGTGAAGAGTCAACGTTTGTGAGGGTAATTATTTCCTCGGCAGACAGCTCAATCATGGTGGGATTTCATTAAAAACACTAGAACACTGGCTGCGGGGTTATCCTATTTAGCGACTGTGTGTGTGTGACTTGGCCTGGATGAGTATATTTTCACCACGTTGCGTTTTATCGCTTTAATTTAAGGAGCATTTCACAATGCCTGATGAAAATGTGCAGGCTCTGAGTGAAAAAAACGAGAGTCCAACTTGTTTTTATTCCGTCTGTTTGTTCATCGATTTTCTTCCGCTTATCCGAGGTCGGGTGGCGGGGGCAGCAACCCAAGCAGGGAAGCCCAGAGGTCCCTCTCCCCGGCCACTTCATCTAGCTCTTCCCAGCGGATGCCGAGGCATTCCCAGGCCAGCTGAGAGACATAGTCTCTACAACGTGTCCTGGGTCTTCCTTGAGGCCTCCTACCGGTTGGATGTGCCCTGAACACCTCCCCAGGAAGGCGTTCGGGAGGCATCCTAACCAGATGCCCGAGCCACCTCATCTGACTCCTCTCAATGTGGAGGAGCAGCGGTTCTACTCCAAGAAACCCTCCCTCCCAACCCTCACTGGAAACGGGTCCGACTTATTGCCGGCAATGCGAACCAAACTCTGACACTGGTTATACAGGGAACTAACCGCCTGGATTAGGTGGTCTGATACCCCATATTCCCGGAGCACTACCCACAGTATTCCCCGAGGAACACGGTCGAATGCCTTTTCCAAGTCCACAAAACACATGTAGACTGGTTGGGCAAACTCCCATGCACCCTCAAGGACCCTGCCGAGAGTAAAGAGCTGGTCCAAAGTTCCACGGCCAGGACGAAAACCACACTGCTCCTCCTGAATCCGAGATTCGACTATCCGGCGGTGCCTCCTCTCCAGAACCCCTGAATAGACCTTACCGGGGGAGGCTGAGGAGTGTGATCCCACGATTGTTAGAACACACCCTCTGGTCCCCCTTCTTGAAAAGAAGGACCACCACCCCGGTCTGCCAGTCCAGGGGCACCGACCCCGACGTCCACGCAATGCTGCAGAGTCGTGTCAACACAGACTTGCCCACAGCATCCAGGGCCTTAAGGAACTCCGGGCGGATCTCATCCACCTCCGTGGCCTTGCCACCAAGGAGCTTTTTGACCACCTCGGTGACCTCAGCCCCAAAGATAGGCGAACCCGACTCCGAGTCCCCAGGCACTGCTTCCATGTTGGAAGGCGTGTCGGTGGGATTGAGGAGGTCTTCAAAGTATTCCCTCCAACGGTCCACAACATCTCGGGTCGTGTTCAGCAGCACACCGTCCCCACCATACACGGTGTTAACTGTGCACTGCTTCCCCCGCCGGAGAAGGCGGATGGTGGTCCAGAATCTCTTTGAAGCCATCCGGAAGTCGTTTTCCATGGCCTCTCCAAACTCCCATGTCCGGGTTTTTGCCTCAGCGACCGCCAGAGCTGCAGACCGCTTGGCCTTCCGGTATCTGTCAGCTGCCTTCAGAGTGCCATGGGCCAAGATGGCCTGATAGGACTCTTTCTACAGCTTGACGGCATCCCTCACCACTGGTGTCCACCAACGGGTTATGGGATTACCACCACGACAGGCACCGACCTTACGGCCACAGCTCCGATCGGCCGCATCGACAATGGAGGCACGAAACATCGCCCACTCTGATTCAATGTCCGCTGCCTCCTTCGGAACATGGTCAAAGCACTCCCGCAGGTGGGAGTTAAAACTCCTTCTGACAGGGGACTCTGCCAGGCGTTCCCAGCAGACCCTCACAATGTGTTTGGGTCTGCCAGGTCTGACCGGCATCCTCCCCCACCATCGGAACCAACTCACCACCAGGTGGCGATCAGTTGACAGCTCCGCCCCTCTCCTCACTTGAGTGTTCAAAACATATGGTCAGAAGTCCGACGACACAACCACAAAGTCAATCATCGAACTGCGGCCCTGGGTGTCCTGGTGCCAAGTGCACATGTGGACACCCTTATGCTTAAACATGGTGTTCGTTATAGACAATCTGTGATGAGCACAGAAGTCCAATAACAAGATACCGCTCGGGTTAAGATCAGGGGGGCCATTCCTCCCAATCACACCTCACCAGGTCTCACTGTCGCTGCCAACATGAGCGTTGAAGTCACCCAACAGAACAAGGAAATCCCTCGAGGGAGCACTCTCTAGTACTCCAACTCCAACGTGAAGGCTTGGAGCCGGGGAGCAACAAGAATTGCCACCCCTGCTCGTAGCCTCTCATTGCTGGAAACACCAGAGTGGAATGAAGTCCAGCCCCTCTCGAGAGGACTGGTTCCAGAGCCCATGCCATGCGTTGAGGTGAGTCCGACTATATCTAGTCGGAATTTATCCACCTCACGCACCAGCTCAGGCTCTTTCCCGGCCAGAGAGGTGACATTCCGCGTACCAACAACTAGCTTCTGTAGCCGAGGATCGGACCGCCAAGGCCTCAGCCTCTGGCCGCCACCCAGGTCTCTTTGCACCCGACCCCTTTGGCCCCTCCCACGAGTGGTGAGCTCATGGGAGGGGGGACCCACGTTACCTTTTCGGGCTGTGCCCGACCGGGCCCCATGGGTGCAGGCCCGTCTACCAGACGCTCGCCATCATGCCCCGCCTCCGGGCCTGGCTCCAGAGGGGGGCCCCGGTGACCCGCGTCTGGGCGAGGGTAAACGAAGTCCAATTGTATCATTCATCATTAGGGTCTTTTGAGCCACTCTTTGTCTGGTCCCTCCCCTAGGACCTGTTTGTCATGGGTGACCCTACCAGGGGCATGACAGCCCCCGACAACTTAGCTCCTAGGATCATTGGGACACGCAAACTCGTCCACCAGGATAAGGTGGAGACTCAGGGAGGAGCCTTCTGTTTGTTGAATTTGTTTTATTTAAAATCTCATAATATTCCAACTCTGTGTTGTTAAATCATCTTGAGAAATTATTTTATTGCTTTTGATATGTACTCGCAATATTATGCCATATTATTAAGGAAAAGTGGTCTCAATAAAATGGATTATCGACAATAATCTATAGGACAATTTTTGTCCAGCAAAATTTGTTATGATGACAGGCCTATCGCAGACCCAATTAAGCAATTCTACAGAGTTCACTTGTTATTCGCTGATTAGAACTCAAGCAGTTCTGCTTCCTCAAAAAGGCCTGTACTGGCTCAAAGTTTGAGCAACCGCTTAAGTTATCAAATATGCTTTCTCACTGGATCAATGTTTGTTCTATCATCAATCTGTCTTGTCTTTAATAAATGTGTTCCTCCTTTCTCTGGTTTCTAGGATCCTCCACAGGTCTGCTTATGTGTATTATCCCCTTTTGCTTTTCATTTTCAAAAAAGAGACTGCTGTCTGATTAATATTCGGGGCGTCACGGTGTATTTAAGCAATCTCAACTCATTTGCATAGACCCCTTTTTCTGGGTCTGACAGGGATACTTCTGCACACCAAGGTCTGTGTTGTCCTCTAAAGCTATAAAGCTGATCTCAAATCATCGCTATTTCATTTGTGATGTAGCACAATGGCATGATAAAAAACAGGCTAAACAAATCCCCAGCTCTCTCTTTTTCTCCCCCCCTCTCTTCCGCTGAGCCGCCACTTGAGTTGCTTTTTGTTTTATGGTGACAAGACACAGCCTGAATTCCAAGGCCATAATTTCTCGACAGTCTCCCTTTATTTGTCTCTTATCATCCTGATAAGATGATTTTCACTCTCTGGGTTTGCTGCATTTTGGCAGAGAGGGCCTGGTCTCATTTTGTCTTTCCATCAATTGCGACGCTCCTATCTTGGAGACGGCACTGTGCACACATTGCTGTTTGTATGAGAGAGTTGGAGAACATAAAATGATTACTGGAAGTTGCCATTCAGCCAAACCCACTTGGAAGACAGCAATAAAAAATAATAATGTGAGAAAGTTTGTTTCTTTTATGACAAGTTATACTTCACTACATAATAACAATGAGTAAATGTCTGATTTTGCACTTTGTATTTTTAATTGACCTTTTTCTCAGGGAACATCAGCAAGGGACTTAGTTTTGGCTATCTTATTGCTTGTGTTTAATGTAACAAATAATGAATATATAGCTCAGACAATTGGCTGTGGTCAGAATATGCATGCAAAATTAACAAGATGGAAAGCATCTGTGTAGAAACACAAATATGACTCAAAGGGAGATTAAAATAGGTCAGTAAATATTTGTGCATAAGCCCATATTCAAACCGCTGTCGTATTATTTTGTATTATATTCTCTACATGCACTGTGTTGAACACAGTGAAATGCTTCAGCTTAAAAGCAAGATCATTCATTCTGATTAGGGCACACACACACACACACACAGTCCTTTCTGTTCTTTGTGATACAAACAAAATGCATTCCAAAGTACTCTGGAGTGATGGATAGAACTCTGAAGCCTTCTTGATATTATTGTCATATGCCCTATATTACTCAGGGGGATGTTTTCAAGCTAGAAAAAACAAACATACAATTGGAAATGTCTATTGCCTCATACTGTTTGTCACGATTCACACTTAAGATGAAGGACACTTATACTTATACTTATACTGCTTGCTCCAAGAATGCAGAAAGTTTGAATGTCAAGACAAGGACACTCAAAATGGTATATAGTTTTTTTTTACTAAACTCTTACATAGACCTAAACATAGACACAATCATTTTCTGGTCTAGTGCGAACCTTAAAAATCTGCCCTTTTGACCCTGCTCTTTGACTGAAATGCTGATATTGAGGTAAATAGGCCGCAAAACAACAAACAGTATGGTAGGTCAAGAGTAATTTGGATAACCTAACGCTGTCTTATTGTATTTGTTGGAGGATATTTCTATGAAGCTTTTCAGAGAAATGAAGACAAGGCACAGTGTCATAGATAGGTTCCTGGTAAAGATTTACACTGCATCAATGATTGGCTCTAAGCTCCTTCTTGTTTGCTATGGTGGTGGACAGATTGACCGATACGGTCAGACAGTAAACTCCATAGGCAATGATGTTCACTGATGACGTTGTGATCTGCAGAAAGCAGATGAAAGAAAACCTGGACAAGTGAAGAAATGAGCTGGAGATGAAATGAATGAAGGTCAGCTGTAGCAAGACAGAATACATGTGTCAATGAAAGGGTATCGGGTGGAATTGTGGAGTAGAGGTGAGGAAGGTAGAGGAGTTGAAGTGCTGGAAAAGAGGTGAAGAAGGGTAGAGTGGGTAGAGAAGAGTGTCATGAGACCTTTGTGACAAAACATTATCGGCAAAAGTGAAGGGAAAGATTTACAGTTTGACTAATGAGACCAGCCTTGATGTATGGTCTGGAGACATGAGCTCTGACCAACAGACAGGAGGAAGAGCTGGAAGTGGCAGAACTGAAGATGCTTAGATTTTGATCGGCAAGGACGAGAATGCACAGGTTTAGAAACAAGCAGATCAGATTGACTATGGCCTATTATTAGTCGGGGTGCCGCACGTCTCACAGGAGACACGTATTGTCCCACAAAGTGACCTTCAAAGATATGGTTGTCAACATTTTTTGCTTTGCCTTCTTGGCCATTTTGGTCCGAAGCTGTGTTGCATTATGGAGGGTTTGTTTTACAGCTTTCAGACATGCGTAGCACAGCGTTATGAAGGTGAGGCTCACTCAGTGCACCTCCTCGACGAATGTGTTACATTTGCTGATGGCTTGTATTTAATTACTGCATGAATACTGTATTTAATAAATGCATGACACAATACTTAAATGTACACTCTTATTTATTAAATATAGCAACCAAGTTGCCAAATTGTCAACACCCATGTCCTCGATGTATAAGGTGTGTTATGAATTGGAACTGCCGATCAAGGGTGCTTGAAAGCTGGCACTTACCCAAATGCATCAGTAGACCCTTTCTGTGATTAATGGTGTTTAAGTCCAAACATCTACATGGGCTGATCTGACAAATATTTAAGTAAAGTTGATCAAATGTGCAACTACTACAGATTCAAGTAGCAAGCAGTTGTTTAACTCAAATGGAAAACGCTGCCACACGTCACTCACTGCTCTTTAGGACCTCTTTACTGTGTGTTCTGTGAATTTTTAATCCTAAACCAAACATTTCACTGCTTCTGAACAATCTTTTGTTGTTCATCAGGGTCTGCACTTGGTAACAAAACCGATGTGCGGTCTTCTGGTCTCCAACACAAACCAATCAGCACTCCCAACCAGTGTATGCACTCACGGACCAGCTTTGTCCTGCTTCCACAGTCCCGGGACAGGAGTTAATTGTTCCCATGATGGTGTCAGATGGCAGAAGTGAAGGGCTCATTCTCTCTGACATTCCACTAGAAAAGGGCACAGCAAACCGTATGAGATCAGGTACTCTGTTTTGTGACATCTGACAGGCAAAAGGACACGATCTGATTGCTTTTGCTCTGTTGGAATCACAAAATCAATACGCCAGCATTGCTCATACACTCATTAGCCTTCCTATTAAAGCAGATTGCCACTAAATGAATCAACTACTGACACTTTAGGACAGAGTTGACTCCCCTGCCTTTGGTTTTATTCCATGAGATCATACTCTGACAAGGCTCTCAGCTTAAATGTTAATGTTTATTTCCAGAAGGTTGTTTCACACCTTTGCACAGAGAACACAGACACTCTGTAAAGAGTTCACTAAAAAGGACGCAGCTGCATTTATATTCTAATATCATGGGCGCTGGATGGCTGGTTCTAGTATCATGCTGGCTTTTGTCATTAAAAAAATCTGTTTCATAATAGTTAAATGTCCCGTTTCAAAGTAATTTGGGAATCAGCAATCATATTTAAAATCTTAATCAATTAATTTTTTTGGCCTTAAACTTTCTCAATCTTTTATTAGAAACAGCATGTCTACAGCAGCCATTGACGTGCGGTGAAGGCGTCAGATATACAAACATGAACCCAAAATAGAAGATAAGCGTATACTTCAATTTTCACCTTAATTGAAACAATTAGGTGTTTTTAAATTTTTTAGACACTTGATCAATTGCACTGTTAAACATTTTGATAGCAAGAACAACAAAATAATATTTAATATAAAGCCAAGTTATTAATTATTATTATTTTTTAATTTTAATAAATTGCATTTGGTTTTACCTTTACTTGTAAATGAAGTCCATGCGCCTGTCCTTTAGTTTTGAGATGTAGTCCTCCATTTTGTTGGGAATTAAAAAGAAGTAAGTCGAGCTTGTTTCCGGTGAACGTTGGCCTCCGCCAAGGCTGCCCTTTGTCACCGATTCTGTTCATAATCTCCATGGACAGAATTTCTAGGCGCAGTCAAGGCATTGAGGGAGTCCAGCTTGGAGACCTTAGGATCTCGTCTCTTCTATTTGTAGACGATGTGGTCCGATGTGTGTGACCCTCAGCGTTTACTGGAGCGGTTTGCAGCTGAGTGTGAAGCTTCTGGGATGAGACTCAGCACCTCTAAATCCGAGGCCATGGTTCTCAGTCGGAAACGGGTGGACTGTACCCTACGGGTTGGGAGTGAGGTCTTGCCTCAGGTGGAGGAGTTCAAGTATCTCGGGTTCTTGTTCACGAGTGAGGGAAGGTTGGAGCGAGAGATCGACAGATTGATCGGTGCATCATCAGCAGTAATGCGGTCGCTGTACCGGACCGTCGTGGTGAAGAGAGAGTTGAGCCGGAAGGCAAAGCTCTCTGTTTACCGATCGATCTAAGTCCCCACCCTCACCTATGGTCATGAGTTATGGGTCATGACCGAAAGAACGAGACCGCGGATACAAGCGGCGGAAATGAATTTCCTCTGTAGGGTGGCTGGACTCACCCTAAGAGATAGGGTGAGGAGCTCGGCCATCCGGGAGGAGCTCAGAGTAGAGCCGCTGCTCCTTCACATCGAGAGGAGCCAGTTGAGGTGGCTCGGGCATCTAGTCCGGATGCCTCCCGGGCGCCTCCCTGGTGAGGTGTTTCAGGCATGCCCAGTCGGGAGAAGGCCCCGGGGAAGACCTAGGACACGCTGGAGGGACTATGTCTCACAGCTGGCCTGGGAACGCCTTGATGGAGCTGGATAAGGTCGCCGGGGACCGGGAAGTCTGGACTTCCCTACTGAAACTGCTGCCCCCGCGACCCGGACCCGACAAGCGGAGGAAAGTGGAATGAAATGGAAATACTATGCAGGTTGTTTCGGTTACAGAGTACTTTTCCAGAGGGAAAATAAGCTAATGTTCAATGTAGATGTATTAATTTTATTTACGAGCGTCTTCTTCTACGCATTACTGCTATCCTGCCGACATGGCTGTGTAAGCAAATGCACGGAGATCAGTCACGTCTGGAGCTCCATGAAGCTCAACTCAACACTGCCACATTCTGGTGCGGTATCAAACATACCAGACTCCACTGTGCACTTAATGGCTTTTCTGGTTGATAAGAAAGACTCAATGTCACACACTTTCATTAAATATTATTAGACAGTCTGTTAAACGTCAGTATGTGCAGTACATGTGTAATAAAACGTAAATTACTGCCGATGCAATGAGGAAACACCAATACCTCTTGATGAAAGCCACGGACCAATGACAGCCTGCCTGAATCGATGTGTGCGTGGTCACTTGAAGCACCATGAGAGCGATGACTTAACGTGACTCTCGTAGCTGTGCTTCCTATGCATTTGAACAGGAAATATGAAAATTCTGCCATTTTACTGATGAAATCATTGAAGTTAGTGGATTGAAAAAGAGAATTATTTAACTAAAATTGAACAATTTAATGTAATGGTAAGTATTTACATGCAGTAGAAATGAAAGTCCACCAGGGGGCAGAGGTGAGACTCTGCCTCACTTGCCGACCCTGTCCGCATGTCACTGACAGCAGCAGCTGATTCTTCCTCTTCTCGTTCCTCTTGTACATCCACTTAATTCGATTATTCTGCATGTTGCACTCAGGCTTTGTTCAGACTACATGTAATTGATTTGTTTGTCAAATCACATCTCAAACAAAGACTTCCTCACTGCTATTTGCAAACAATCTGACCAAATTTGCGTGTTCTGACAACAATCAATTTCATTTGCTTTGATAACGACGTGAGAAGCCATACACACCGGTGGCACCAGTTTACAATCATGGCATAGCACGAGAGCAGTTGCAGTAGACAATTTATTTTGGAATAGAAATGCTTTTGTCGACTTCCTCACTACATGTGGTGAAAACAGCAATTTCAAATGACACAAAATGAAAGTGAGTGATACACACAAGTTTGAATTGTAAAGTCAGTGGTCTGTCTTTGTGTTTGTTTTGTGTCTGCTCAAATGACACTACAGAATGTAACCAGACCAATATTACGCAACTGCCTGCTTCTCGCCCAGCTGCTTCACAGTGTCCAGGATACTACAGTATATATGCTTTGCCAAGGGACTGTATTTTAGGCTTGATACGTACAAAATCAAACTTAATATGCTGTTGCTGCCTCTCTCTTATGAAGAAATGTGATTGATATAAATATATTTCCGCTAAATGGCAGTAGCCATTGTACAACTGCAGTAACCTAACAAGATTATAAATTAAAATATCTCCATGTAGCCCCCACACAATGCAATCCTCCGGTGAGAAGCCCAGCAAAGTTTACAGATGTTACCGTCGGCTACAGCCCTGCTTCCTAATGAGAGGAAATCAATCCAACACAGTAAACTTGTGCATTTAGTTTGGTACTGTTAACAAACCTCATACTGTATTTGACCTTTTGTGATATAAACAAGGTACATTTGGGAAGAACGAGTAATTAAAATCATACTGTATATAGGATGTTTGAGAATGTTACTAGTCGCACGGTGCATGAGTGGGTAGCATGTTGGCCTCACAGTCAGGAGGTTCAGGTTCCGAATCTCCCGTGGGCATCTCTGTGTGGAGTTTGCATGTTCTCCCCGTGCGTGCGTGGGTTTTCTCCGGGTACTCCGGTTTCCTCCCGCATTCCAAAAACATGCATGTTAGGTTAATTGGTGACTCTAAATTATTCATAGGTATGAAAGTGAGTGTGAATGGTTGTTTGTCTGCCTTACTCCGCTTCCCCCCCGAAGTCAGCTGGGATAGGCTCCAGCATACCCGCGATGAGGATAAACGGTATAGAAAATGGATGGAAAATGTTTAAATTTCAGTACACAAGGTTTTCTAATACAGAAGTAACAATGGGCTGTAATATTTGATTGGATTTTCTAGACATTCTAGACATCCAAAGCGTTGAAGCCATTCCACTCTACAGTCACACACACTGGTGGTGGTAAGCAACACTTCGCACCAACCACCCCTCTGACCACCACCAAATATTCATTGGCATTCATACACCAGTGTGGGCTGCACTGGAGGCAATGTGGGTGAAGTGTCTTGCCCAAGGACACAACAGCATTGACTGAGAGTAAGAAGCTGGGTCCAAGCTGCCAGCCCTCCAGTTTTGAGACAACCTTTTTTTTGTTTTGCTGCTGGCCTGCCGTGCACGTACATGGTTCTTTTTTGGTGGAAAAAATGTTACACAGTGGCAAAACAATCCATTTAGCTATAGAAATACAATTTCTCATTTTGTCTTTTCCCGACAGACGATCAGGCCCATCTGCACAAACGAAGAGAAATTTGATGAGATCCAAAAGCTGTGTCCAACACTGCTGTTGGAGTGAAGGTACAGAATGTAGCATTACTTCAGAATGAATTTTGAACAGTCACTGCTGGTAGCACACTGCGGCTTTTGTTGCATATACTATAACAGAGCTGGTGAAAGCCAAATATACATTGCAGTACCTTCTAGACCTCTTAGAGGGCAGTGCAGCACTATGGAACAACCCAATTCCATCAATAGGGGCGAGATGGTTGAAGATTGAATTAATTCCTTCCTCAGCTTCCATGTACTGCCCGGAGTGCCTCTTCCTGTATGCTGGCCAAATACATCAAATGTATGGTACCCCCAAATGAAACCCAACGGAAATCAGACCTATTTCTGTCAAGCCCTTCACCTGAGTTACTTTTAGGGTGACTGAATTATTGTCATGTTTGCAAAAAATGAAAACAAAAAAAAACATTACAAGTGAATGGTGCGTTTAGGGTCTGTCTGAAAGGTTACTTCGCAGCCGTCACACGTTTCAGCGGGTCACACTTGCTTGACGCTGACAACTCAAGCTCCAAATCTCTTGACGTTCCCTTGCTAATGTTGTGACAGCTTGTTAGTTTCGCCATTTCGCAACAGGCTATGAGAGTTGGCAGAATAGGCAGAAGTTTGTCTCTCCAGGCTCTGCCCTTGTCCTCGTTGCTCCCTTCTTTGTCAAGGAGACTTAATTCACAGAGATGCGCAATCATCTGTGAGGTTAAAATGCAACAAGCGAGGTGACCTTTTTGGTTGGCCTCTGCCATGAAGCTGCCTTTAACCTGTAACCTCGAACTCCACATGCATTATAGTTTAATTCTTCTATCGATGTAATGCGTGCATTTCCATCCATCGATTTTCGATACATCTTGTCCTTGTTAAGGTCGCAGGTCACTGGAGCCAATCACAACCGACTTCAACCGAGAGGCAGGCTATACAATGGACTGCTTGAGTGATCATTTCTAAACCTGAAATCAATAACAATTTTACACACTTTAATTATTATGTTTAATGTTGTTGTGTTTTTTTCCCACCACAATAGTGATGGGTCCTTTGCGAACAAAACAATTCTCTTTTAAGTGAAGTTCTAGTTCTGTTAAAGCCATATTTTCACCAAGCCAGGTTGGTGTAGACACTCAGCAAAAGAGGTAGGGAAGGGTTCTACACGCGCAAGCTGACACTTTGTGTTTCTGACTGTCAGTCTTACTCAAGACGAGACCTGGATGCTGCTTTTTTGGTCATTTAAATTGGGTTGTATTCTGTCCATGTTATTTTGCTGTAAATAGTTGGACAAATACAGGTGTCAATCAACAAGTCTCAGTTCAAATTTTGTTGCTTCACTCTTGCAAGTCAGGTGGGATAGGCTCCAGCATACTCCCAGGACACTAGTGGGGACAAGCGACATTGAAGATGAAAAGATATTCTGCATTGGTCCCTTGGTGTCAGTAACAACAACAACAACAAAGCAGGCTACTGTTGTGGCCGTAGTCCAGCTAAAACTCAACTCTGAACCCACAACGTCACTTCCTGTCCATACATCCAGAACACATTTACTCCGACATACACGAGCACAAGTTTTATTTATGTCTTAGATGGCTTATTTTTTTTATTCCAGTATATCGACTCTGTTGGGTAATACAAATGTAAAGGTGGATGTAGGGGTGTTATTTAATATCTAGAAGGCTCTAATAATGTTGAAAACTGTATTTAAAAGCTTGTAAACAGGTTTTGCCATAACTACAAAAATATTCCATGTTTGAAGAAACCCTACTTTACAGAAATCTGCTTATCATGGTGGGGTCTGGAATCAGTTAACAGCGATAAACAAGGAATTACTGTAATTAGGGATGTGTACCAGAAATTGACTTTAATAGGCACAGACCAACTTTTGTTGGTACTGCATAGAACTAATTCTTGTAAAACAAAAAAGAATTTGGTAACAAAACGGCAGAGTCAGTGGATTGTCATACAGACAAAACAATACAATGGCAGGTAATACAAAAGCTGCAGAAAGTTATATTATTTGGTAGGTCCACAGCGTCTCAGCTAATACCCTGTAGCTTCATCTTCTTCTACACACAAAGCCATACAATGACCAGCTTTGCGCTTTAATGTTCGCAGTTCACAGCAAAGAGGTCTGCTCCACTTTCATTTATATTGGCAGATTGCATTCCAGTTTCTATTACAGCACTTCACTTTGTAAATTATGTACATTTATAATGTATACAATCTTTTTTTTTTTGCTTTGGCATCTCTGTGTGGAGGTTGCATGTTCTCATCATGTGTGCAGGGGTTTTCTACAGGTTCTCCGGTTTCCTCCCAAATTCCTAAAACCTGCATGCTAAGTTGATTGGTGACTTTGGTGAATTGCCCGTAGGTATCAATGTGAGTGTGAATGGTTGGTTGTGTGTTTGTGCCTTGTGATTGACTGGCGACCAGTCCAGGGTAAACCCTGAATTTTGCCCATCATCCACTGTCCTTATGTGAGACATGTACACATTAGTCTCTCTTTTCTGTGCATTTTAAAGATTTAAAGGGACAGATCATTTCTTCACGAATGGGAATTACTTATTCCGCCTATAAAATCATTCGGAAAAAGTCTACAAAAAGCGCCAACAACTATCCATTACATATAATATAACTTTCATTATAACCAAGCTACAGCAACATTGTTACTATTATTATTATTTATATAATTAACATTGTTTGCTGTTAAAATTGTTAAATTGTGAAAATTCCTAAAAAAGTGCAGTTTTCCGTTAAGGTGTCAGGGTTTACGCTGTGTAATTTTGCACAGCCGGCATCCTTTGCAAATGCATGCTGTCAGGAAAATAAAACGTTTTCATGAGTCACCAGAGATGACAAGGGAATGTCTAACATCTGATCAAATGGACCATTACTTCACGTGTAATAGATCATTTTACTTAACAGCGGAGCTTCATATCAAGTAAACGCTGGCACATGTATTAGGATTTTAATTGTTGGGAGTTATTTTCCTGGCAGTCCTCCTGCAGGCATAGGAACAAAGAGCCTTGCTGTTCTCCCTCTTTGCCTCCCTTATGGCTGATAATCTATAGAAGGACAGAACTGCCAACTATTGACTGAGGAGTAATGAATGACATCGTTACCCAAGTATCCATTTGAATTTTGACAGGCAGGATTCAAAAGGTCTAGTCTTCTTTTGATGGTGCCAGGAAGAAGCTTTTCACAGACACAGGGGAGGCAATAGAAAAAAGCTGAGGCAAGGATATAAGAAGGCTGAAAGACATTAAGCTACATCAGGTGTAAGCACTTTGAATCACTACATAAACACAACGAAAAAAGACACTTCTGCAGTCTTATCCCTGTGCTGCATGTACTGTATGCTTCAAGGCAGCTGCATCAATGAAACTGAACTTGTAAAACTGTTGTCCACATAAAGAACATGACCCATTCTGCTAAGCAACGGGATGCCAACATTGAATATTGTTGCTCCTCACATTTCTCAGTTCCATCAAACCCAAACATTCTCCATCATTAAATTGAGTTTGACCTTTCAAATGAAAACATATGTGTCAGCACATGTTGTTCTTTAATGACTTATGGAGAACATGACCAGAATTAAAGGGATGCACTGCATTCTGTTCCTCTACGATGATGACGATGTGAACGCTTACAGATACACCTGCTTGTACTGGATGATCAACTCATGCAGAGCATCCCAACAAAGCTGCCCGTTGACTCAGTAATCCAACATCGTTAGAATGGAATGCAACTGCAGCACGGCACACGCAGTTGGGATGAAGGTTTTGCTACCATGACCAATCAGAGAATGATCTCAAGCTAAACTATAGACACAAAACATTAGAAATAATTTATTTAATAAAAGCCGAAATTGTATATAATGAATCAATTATATGAATAATGCATCAATTCCTGCTAAATATCTGTCATAATGATTGATGTGTCACATCCCCCATTGTTCCTCTTTGTCTATTTCCTGCATGTGTCCCTGCTTTCTCCTTGTCTGTGTTTACTCTTTTTTTTTCCGAGAGCCCTTGCGCCGTCTGCAGGCGGGACAACTGGATGCACCTGAGCATGATTGGCAGTGTCCTTCTTAAGTTGATGGACAGCAGCTGGGAGAAGCCAGTTTATGCACCACGCTGATGTTTGCTTGTCTTCCTGCATCATTTGAATATACTGTCTTTTTCCGCCACGCTTGTGTCTCTAGCCAAGCTTATATTACTTGGACTTTGCCGTGCTCTGGCATCTTCTATAGGTGAGCCCATATACCTGTATATATTGTAGTTTTTTTCTTGTGGTACAAAATTTTTTCTAGGTTAACCTCCCTCGCACCGCTGCCTTTGGTTGACTTAAGAACCTCTCGGCATCTAGGGTCCAGCCTGTTTTTCATCACGTTACATGATGACTGCTGGTCAGTTGTGTATATTATTATTATCATATTAAAAGATGCATGCAAAACCTGCTTAATACGAGCACAATCCTTTCAACTTGGTTTCTGTTCGGTACATAGGGAAATTTGTGCCTTTAGAAAAAAGTAACAACGCAATCAGTGCTATAGGTTTACTCGCTTAGTTTCTTTTTTGTAGTGCTGTATTGCCTTGTGCCAAACTCTCCAGCATTTATGTAAAATTCCACCTCTTTCCCTGACCATGACCCACATTTGACCCCAAACCTTCAGCCCTTTTTTGTGTTTCTCCTCTACATTTCTGTCTTTAACCCGAGTTTGTCTCCTCCGCTAATAAACTGGTAATGCTGTTACTATTTAGTTACTGTTAAGGGAATGTCCTAAGAGGTCTAAGTTTTTACAAAATCAAACAACTTAACTGACTCCTGTTCCATTACTTGTGCATATCAATCATCTTTACTCATGTTTATCAGTATTTCTCATTTTTATTTGTTAATATATTTTTTATATTAATTGCAGTTATTCATTCATTCATTTTCTATACCGCTTATCCGAGGTCGGGTCGCGGGCGCAGCAACCTAAGCAGGGAAGCCCAGAGGTCCCTCTCCCCGGCCACTTCGTCTAGCTCTTCCCAGCGGATGCCGAGGCATTCCCAGGCCAGTTGAGAGACATAGTCTCTACAACGTGTCCTGGGTCTTCCCTGAGGCCTCCTACCGGTTGGATGTGCCCTGAACACCTCCCCAGGAAGGCGTTCGGGAGGCATCCTAACCAGATGCCCGAGCCATCTCATCTGACTCCTCTTAATGCGGAGGAGCAGCGGTTCTACTCCGAGTCCCTCCCAAGTGACAGTGCTTCTCACCCTATCTCTAAGGGAGAGCCCAGCCACCCTGCGGAGAAAACTCATTTCGACCGCTTGTACGCGTGATCTTGTCCTTTCGGTCACTACCCAAAGCTCATGACCACAGGTGAGGGTAGGAACGTAGATCGACCGGTAAATCGAGAGCTTTGGCTTTTGGCTCATCTCTCTTTTCACCACGACAGATCAGTGCAGAGTCCGCATCACTGCAGACGCCGCACCAATCCGCCTGTCCATCTCGCGTTCCATCCTTCCATCACTCGTGAACAAGACCCCGAGGTACTTAAACTTCTCCACTTGAGGCAGGACCTCATCCCTGCCCGGAGATGGCACACCACCCTTTCCCGGGCTTGGAGGTGCTAATTCTCATTCCAGCCGCTTTACACTCAGTTGCGAACTGATCCAGTGAGAGTTGAAGGTCACTGCTCGATGAAGCCAACAGGACCACATCATCTGCAAAAAGCAGAGATCGAATCCTGCGGCCACCAAACTGAAACCCCTCAACGCCCTGGCTGCCCCTTGCAATTCTGTCCATGAAAGTAGTGAACAGAATTGGCGACAAAGGGCAGCTCTGGCGGAGTCCAACTCTCACTGGAAACGGGTCCGACTTATTGCCGGCAATGCGAAACAAACTCTTGACACCAGTCATAAAGGGAACGAACCGCCTGGATTAGGTGGTCCGATACACCATATTTCCGGAGCACTCCCCACAGTATTCCCCGGGGAACACGGTCGAATGCCTTCTCCAAGTCCACAAAACACATGTAGACTGGTTAGGCAAACTCCCATGCACCCTCAAGGACCCTGCCGAGAGTATAGAGTTGGTCCACAGTTCCACGACCAGAACGAAAACCACACTGCTCCTCCTGAATCTAGGATTCGACTATCCGGCGGTGCCTCCTCTCCAGAACCCCTGAATAGACCTTACCGGGAAGGCTGAGGAGTGTGATCCCACAATAGTTGGAACACACCCTCCGGTCCCCCTTCTTGAAAAGCGGGACCACCACCCCAGTCTGCCAGTCCAGGGGCACCGACCCCAACGTCCACGCAATGCTGCAGAGTCAAGTCAACCAAGACACGCCCACAGCATCCAGGGCCTTAAGGAACTCCGGGCGGATCTCATCCACCCCAGGAGCCTTGCCACCGAGGAGCTTTTTGACCACCTCGGTGACCTCAGCCCCAGAGATAGGCGAACCTGACTCCGAGTCCCCAGGCACTGCTTCCATGTTGGAAGGCGTGTCGGTGGGATTGAGGAGGTCTTCAAAGTATTTCCTCCACCGGTCCACAACATCTCGAGTCGAGTTAAGCAGCACACCGTCCCCACCATACACGGTGTTGACTGTGTACTGCTTCCCCCGCCGGAGACGGCGGATGGTGGTCCAGAATCTCTTTGAAGCCACGCGGAAGTTGTTTTCCATGGCCTCTCCGAACTCCTCCCATGTCTGGGTTTTTGTATAAGCGACCGCCAGAGCTGCAGACCGCTTGGCCTTCCGGTACCTGTCAGCTGCCTCCAGAGTCCCATGGGCCAAGACGGCCTGATAGGACTCTTTCTTCAGCTTGACGGCATCCCTCACCACTGGTGTCCACCAATGGGTTCTGGGATTACCGCCACGACAGGCACCGACCACCTTACGACCACAGCTCCGATCGGCCGCATCGACAATGGAGGTACGAAACCATGCCCACTCGGATTCAATGTCCGCTGCCTCCCTCGAAACATGGTCAAAGCTCTCCCGCAGGTGGGAGTTGAAACTCCTTCTGACCGTGGACTCTGCCAGGCGTTCCCAGTAGACCCTCACAATGCGTTTGGGTCTGCCAGGTCTGACCGGCATCCTCCCCCACCATCGGAACCAACTCACCACCAGGTGGTGATCAGTTTACAGCTCCGCCCGTCTCCTCACTCGAGTGTCCAAAACATGTGGTCGCAAGTCCGACAACACAACCACAAAGTCAATCATCGAACTGCGGCCCAGGGTGTCCTGGTGCCAAGTGCACATGTGGACACCCTTATGCTTGAACATGGTGTTTGTTATGGACAATCCGTGACGAGCACACAAGTCCAATAACAAGACACCGCTCGGGTTAAGATCAGGGGGGCCGTTCCTCCCAATCACACCTCTCCAGGTCTCACTGTTGTTGCCAACATGAGCGTTGAATTCTCCCAGCAGAACAAGGGAATTCCCCTAGGGAGCACTCTCTAGTACTTCCTCTAAAGACTATAAAAAGGGCGGGTATCCTGAACTGACGTTTGGCGCATAAGCGCAAACAACAGTCCGGACCCGTCCCCCCACCCGAAGGTGTAGGGAAACTACCCTCTCGTTTGCTGGGTTAAACTCCAACGTGCAGCCTTGGAGCCGAGGAGCAACAAGAATTGCCACCCCTGCTCGTCGCATCTCATTGCTGGCAACACCAGAGTGGAATGAAGTCCAGCCCCTCTCGAGAGGACTGGTTCCAGAGCCCTTGCCGTGCGTTGAGGTGAGTCCGACTATTTCTAGCCGGAATTTCTCCACCTCACGCACCAGCTCAGGCTCCTTCCCCGCCCGAGAGGTGACATTCCACGTACCAACAACTAGCTTCTAGCTAGAGTACTAGCTAGTAGCCGAGGATCGGACCGCTAAGGCCTCTGCCTCCGGCTGCCACCCAGCTCTCTTTGCACCCAACCCCTTTGGCCCCTCCCACGAGTGGTGAGCTCATGGGAGGGGGGACCCACGTTACCTTTTCGGGCTTTGCCCGACCGGGCCCCACGGGTGCAGGTGCCACCAGACGCTCGCCATCGTGCCCCGCCTCCGGGCCTGGCTCCAGAGGGGGGCCCCGGTGACCCGCGTCCGGGCGAGGGAAAACGAAGTCCAATTGTATCATTTAGGGTCATTGAGCCACTCTTTGTCTGGTCCCTCCCCTAGGACCTGTTTGTCATGGGTGACCCTACCACAGGCATGACAGCCCCCGACAACTTAGCTCCTAGGATCATTGGGACACGAAAACTCCTCCACCACGATAAGGTGGTGACTCAGGGAGGAGCAGTTATTCAATTCAAATTATAATCACATATGTATACACAGTACATACACAGTATTTTACATCCCGTGCCTGCAACGAATAAGAATGTTTGGCTTTGTTTTACATTTCACCATGTTAAACATTTAAGACATTTTTAAACATGAAGATGTGATGTTGGGGGAGAGACACCTTTCGGATTCACCAACAGGATCCCAAAGGACTCCTCACCATCCTGAAGGTAAACAAATATAAGCGTTAGTGAATAAAATGTCTGAACTACAACAGACCACTGTTAAAGAATTAGCTCGACTAGTTATAAGGCTAAACATTGTGGTAAAATATTTTAGTTAACATTAGCGTAGCCAAAATGTTATTTACCCCTAGAATATAATGTTGCTAAGAAACCAAATTTGTGTACTTACCATACGTTGATAAACTGTTACATCAACCAGACTGGTGCCACTTCATCGCATACTGTAAGTCGTCTATCATCTTCTGTTGTATTTGGCGGGTGGTTGACAACCAGCTCAGGGAAAGTACCACCACTACCTGCCGGCGGCCATCAAGTGCCCCCCCAAAACCGGTAAAAGATGGAAATGTGAGGAGTCTCCACTCAGAGCCACCAGTACAGCAAATATTTAAGTAGTTTGCAAGCCACATCTTTTTTTAGTGATGGTCCTGCCTTTTGCAAAATAATGAAAAGATTAGTAATGATAACTTGAGACACTCAACCTCTGAGTTTGTAAGAACACACAAAACCTTTCCAAAGTGATCACATTATGGTATGTTTTTTTTAATATGTTTTCAATTGTTAAACAATTTTAAGCAAATGTTGTGGATAAACAATTAAGTATGTGTGGAGCACCAAAAGGTACACCAGGGTGCCCATTGCGTACACCGTGAGCCACTGGTCGATCTCATGAACGTCACTTTCTAGATGTCATATGACATTAACTTCCCGTCCTGATTCGCTCTCGCTCCCCTGCAGCAACCGTGAACAGATGTCTCGCCTACTCGCAGAGATGCAATTTTCATCTTTATTATTTTGATTATGGATAAAATAACTTAGCAGTAAGATGTCTAACTAAAGTTAGCAGTTCACCTGTAGCGGCAAAACAAGTCGTTTATTTGATGGCTTTGCATCGCGTCAAACTCCACAAGAGAATGCAAGTTTTCTACACTTCCTAATTATTTCATCAGTAATTGGAAAGGTAAGTGGCAAATCTTGGCGAGGACACACTTCTCGCCATGTAATTATAGCATGGCACTGAGCTAACTAGTTTGCCTCCACTTTATTATAAACGTAAGAGTTCCAAATGGAGTGGAGAAGGACAAAGAAAGAAGCCATAAACTTACCACTTCTACACTAAATGGGGGGAGAGCTTGTTTTCACAATGCCATGTTGCGGCTGGCATGTAATGTAATGTCTCAGTGTAACATTACTGATGCCTGGTGACCTGAATAGTGCATATGACTTGTCTTTCAATATTTTTGACTAATAATAGTCCAAAGTCAACCCCAAAACAGTGATCATGTATTAATTTTTGAAAAAACTGCGACAGCGTGAGGTAGCGATGTTCCAACCTGTATGTGGCGAGGGATGATTGTAAACAAAAACCTGTGTGATGACGAAGGTAGACAAATTACGAAACAAGCTAGGAAGGAGCCAAAACCTAGCATGCAAAGTGGTAGTAAGCAAAAAGTAGGCAAGGAGTCATGGCGTAGACACAATAAACTGCCGGCTTTCTGGTGAGGATGTAGGGTTTCAGAATGGTGATGCTTGCCGCCTGCCTTGCTCCTCTCTCCCCAGTCTCCAGGCCAAGTTGCCTGAAAATTGACCAAAATAAGCCATTTGGGACTCAATCACACCTTTCTTACACTTGTATTATTAAAATTGAATACAACAACTAAAAACCAATGGAGCTCATGACCCACTAAAACAAGATTACTGTTTAAAAACCTATGGGAAGAACGATGAGCTACAAATTTGATGTGAAAGAAGTGTGGCTTACCCTTTTAAGTATCATATTATTTCATTATATTCATACTGGAAAGTCCATCTATGCCTGAGAGACAATTTGCAGTTAAAAGCAAGCACGGCACTTTTTTTTTTTACAAATGTAATTAAGCATGAACAACAAGCAGCCAAGCTGTCGTGGGCCCTCTTTCCTCTTTAACTGATACTGACTTCCTGACACGAACACAGTTTCAAGGGTTACCGTAAATCCCGCCCCGATTTAGCACATGTTCATTCTAAGTCATTGATACACACTAAACTTAACTTAAACCTTCATTGAGTGTAGGTATTCTCCATTCCCATAGGAAAGACACTTTATAGTGTTTATTGTTTTAACACAAAGCAACTCTGAATTCTCCGATATACGGCCATGTGTCGCGTCAGAACTGCTTTTCCTTTCTCAGTGCACTTCAGCCTGAGATCGCCACTGATAAATACAATTTACAAACGCACTCATGCCTCTGTCGCCGCCAAAATCGGACTTAACACCACGGGAAGTGACGGCGTTCCTGAGGAGCTGTCCTCGACTGATTCCTGCCTGCCTGATCACGAGCAACCTCAGTTAGTGTATGCCCCATTAATGAGTTTTTTGCTTTACATGCAAACACTGTATGTACATAAAAATGGTACCTTTTTGTGTGTATTTCCTGCTTAGCATACAATACTGTATGTTGTGGATGGGAACATCCCTAATATAGAACGCACTTGTCTATAGCACACAGGGGTTCATGTTGTAAGATGTAATATTTACACAAAAAGACACACCATAAACCTTACAATCGTACTTATACTTGATATTTCCTGCGGCATTCATAAGCTCCATTGAGTGAGACCCTCCCCCCCACCCCATCAGAGATCAACAGCTGCTGCAGTCAAAGCAAAAGCTGCTACACTTGATCAAACTTAAGGCTCATGGTTTGGAATTTACGGTAGTACACCGCATGAGTCAAACTGTTCTCCATTACAAAACTGTAGCATGTTGGTATGCTCTCAAAATGGACACTAAAACTGGAAGTTATTGTCCCCCAGCTCCATCGCTTGTCTATGATGTCATCAGCAGTTGACTGTAGTTCTTTTCTAACTAATATAGTTACGCCGGTCTTCGCATTCCTTATTGATCACGACTGAAAAATAATCCACAGTATAGCCAAAGAAAGCTGCGAGTACCAGCACTTGGATGAAGAATGTGAGGAACACTTGAATTCAAGAAACAACTCATGGCAAATAGTCCATGTGGATATTTCCTCCTCCATTGCTGTTCGTCATTACCGTCTTTGTCAACAATATAATGGTCCGATAAATGGTGGTAATTAAACTATTCATTTACATTTTGTAAAAATAAAACACTTTTGGGTGTTTGGAACAGATCATTTCTTGTGAGAAAAATGGATTTGGTTGCAATATGTTTTTTGCTCATATTTTGTCATGTCTCACATGATAATGATTTGAGGTTTTTGAGGCATTTCCCCCCCAAATTGTCAAATTGCATTTTAGGACATTCTTCTTTGGAAAATCCCCTGTTGTGTGTTCCTATATCCTCCGGTGTAATGCACATAAACACCACAATGGCTGTGCAATAATGATTATTAAATATTTGTAAATGCATGTCTAAACATTTCTTTCTGTAATCCTTGTCACTTAAGAGTGGTAGTTGACTAATATTTTGATAGTGTAGCAAACACTCTTCAAGACATGTTGGTGTGCTTAGCATTGTAGACAATAAGGCAAGATTGCAGAGCTAAATGTCTTTGATGGGTGAAGGGAACAATATCATGGAGTGCATATTTTCCCCTGGAGCGGTGAGTGTCCTTTGCTTGTTTATATGGCAGTTTCTGACAATGAGAGAGGCGTAATCATGCTGCACCGTGTTATTTCTCAAGCTTGAGTGGGTAAGATTTCTAAGCTGCTGCCAGAGACTATGTTCCAAATCCCACAACTTGGTGAGTCATTTGGAAAGATGAGGTCTGCACTGTTTTTACAACACATTTACTGTCGTCCATTCATGGGGCGAATAGCCATTAGTCATAAGCCACAGTTCATACTGGATGGGCTAAAAAGAGAATGCATGTGCAAAATGCCTTGTACGCCAGGTTCCAGTCGGTACTATGGTACAACACATTTCAACTAAAATACAATGGAACACAAACACCATATAAATGTAACTAAACAATACACTGAAAAAAAGAACAAAGTAAATACTGTACATGAGTTTGTTGAGGTAAAGATTTCCAGTTGTCTTTTACTGCACATATGCCAAGATGATAATTCTGTCACGATCCATTTCAAAAGAAATAATTATGCAGCTAATTAAATTTAATCCATGCATGTGCCAGAAGGGGCATGTGCCAGATGACAGGAAGACGGGGCTGTTTCCTTTTTGAATGCAATGAGCATTGCATTCATTGGGTTCCCAAAGTGGGGTTTGCGTACCCCTAGACGTACGCAGATTGCCATAGGGGTTAAGTGAATACAAATTAAAAACTGACTACTTTAGTACTGAGTAGCTGAGATTTACAAGATGTGCTTGAACGCCTCATGTGAACAGCCACAGTCAGTAGTTCAGTGCCGAAGAAAGGTGACAGCATGACATCGTTCATTCTTCTATGTGCGTACATGAACAAATAAGTAAGTTTGAGGCGGACGTTGTGCTTTTTTTTTTTTAATCTTGAGGATTCAAATGACAGTTGGTCTTTGTACGCCGTGCTGTGACTAATTAGTGTTTTCTGAGCTATAAGAGCCTCTCATATGGCACATATAAAGCTATCGATCGAGCCATCTACCTGTAGCATTGTTGCATTATTTCCATGTCGCAGGCCACAAGACAAAAGCATAAAGATCAGTTTACCACAGCTTGTCACCACTTGACACAAATACATATAAATTAACCAAACAGAAGACAAAACAGCCAAGAAATTCTTAGCCTTGTAAAACCCTCTTTGCTTTAACTTAGTAGCCCGTGTATAGTGGGGAAAAAAACGGACAGATTTTTAAAATACTTTAAAATATATCAAACTAACTACATAGCAAGGTTGTTTCATTGTGTGGTTTAGTTTTTTACATCTAGAGGAATTGGGAGTACATGCTTCCAATGTCTGAAAGGATACACGACTGAAAAGTTTGGGAACCATTGGGTTAAGCGACCAGAGAGCAAGAAGGGAACCAGATTTAGGGCCAATTCAGTCATTGCGACTCGGTAACAGTTAACAAAAATGCGTTTGAGTGTGCATCATCTTGTACTGTGAAGCTTTTTTTTTTTCTTTCGAAGCGTGATGTGCTGTTAGACATGAAACATCTTCTATGTTGTGGCACATTTATTTGTTTGGTGACTGCATGCATTGTGCTGAGAGGCTGAATTTCAATGATGGTTGCCTTGCCCTATTTTTTGTATCCAATGCTACATACAGTAGAACCTCGGACAGCGTCATTAGATTACAGACCCGACTGCAGTAAGTGAGAAAGGAGTTAATATTAACTACATGTACATTATTCAATAAAGGCCATCATTTAATACAAAACTGCATTCTAATACACTCAACAAAATTCATTTCCGATACTAGGTTTGTGAAACACCATACGGTATGTGCGTTTTTTTTAATAAAAAAAAACAACTCATGTTTTCTTGCAGCTGAAAAAAAAAAGTAGTAACCTGACATACAAAGTTTGTAAACATTAACAGAAATCTAAAGCCCAACCTTGGATAATATATTTTGTACTCTCTTCAAGGTTACCACTGCATGCTTATCCTTATCTTCCTTCCAATTATTTTATTTAACCAGACTGCCATTCAGACATCTGCCTTCGTAGCTGGCATGGCCCTGTGAGAACTATCATTGCTGATAATATAATTGAGCCTAAGAAGATCAGAGGTGACTGTTTTTTGAACCACTCCTATTGATGGCAGAATTTAAATTTTGAAAGAAACATGACCTATGTGGTGTGACCTTCAGCGGCAGCTCATCAAAGCTGGCATCACAAGGGAGGGAAAAATCCTTTTGGACCTCACAAAAGACTGATTAGAGCATTAACTTTTGATAATCTAAAAAGTATATTACTGTGCAATAGTGCTCTCTGTTCTGTTTGTGTGGGTGCGTGCGTGCATGTGGAGGGAGAGGTTAAAAAAGGAATCATATTTTTCTCCGCTGTGGCTTCTGACTGTTGATTGCTACTGCAATTACACTGTTTGTTGAAAGTACAAGTAACTGAATTAAGCTTGAACGCATTTTCAAGTGGGAGTGGATACACGGAAGTGCTGTCGTCTTCAAACCTTTTAATGAGAAGGAAATGTTGCTGAAGACAGGGCTTTGTTAATAGAATTTGAACTTGATTATAGGATCGGGGACGCTGTGAGGCGTTCTTTCCTCTGAGTCCTGATCTATTTACAGTACTTACCGAGGCACTAGCAGTGGCTACAACCATGCAAATGAAGCTTGAGGTTCATTATCTGAGACTGCCAATGATATGAACGATATGGGAGCTTTTAATTGAAAGGAAAATGTTCTTAAGCGGAGATCCGAAATATCATATTAAACGTGTATGATAACTATTCCATCAATATTTGTTGTTGTTTTTCACACTAAACTTAAATGGCTGAAAGTGATGGCCCCCTGAGGTGAAGACAAAAAAACCCCTAAATACATAAAATTAAATGCAAAATTAACTTTACAAAACCTGCGATGTATGATGCCCAATTTAATCATGTAAATGTAATATTGGCCCTTTAAGCGCCCAAAGTCGCAACATTGCTGAAGTGGCTGCTAAAATGATGTCCCTTTCAACTAATTGCATAGCCTTAGGAGCGTGTGTATGAGAATCTACTGCACCTACTGGTAACTTGTATGCCATGTAGCAATAAAAATATACTAATAACAGTGATTCATCTGGTTAGTCACATTGCACTGCTATTATTTTATTTTAAACACTACTGTATACTGAAGAATTTTGAAGTACTTGGGTGATTTACAAGTTATTCAAGCTAATAAACAGCAACAGAAAAAACAATTATACGGTAAATTATGTGAAAATTGTATTTTAAATAAAATAATTAAACCATTAAAATAAATGATTAATAAGAACTACTATAAGAATGAAAACTTGATACACTTATTGTACATGTTTGTGTTTAGCATCGGCCATTATTTCAACAGATTGGGCTTGACTGCCAGAGCGGTGCATGGCTGCACTTGCTCAGGTGACCGCGTATCATTTAGGCAAGATCTCAGTCGTTTACAGTAGGGGCCTAGTCTCTCATTAACGCTTCAGTATTTTTTCACACATTTGAACTTAAGTACATTTCTCTTATTCATATTCTCCCAGCACATGTAGCGCAGACTCCCATGCGCAAGTTGTGAATGACGACGAGCCAATGCAAATCATGAACAAATGATGTGGCCATTCCACAATGTCTTTTTTGGGGTGTCGTGCATTTCACTAAGGGGGATATTTGGGTACATTCTACTCCTCTGCATTACCTCGTTACTTGTGCATCTGAGCGTGTGTGCGACATGGTTATGAGAGTGTGTATGAATGCTAGTGCATCTTTTTCCTGGCTGGATGTAAATAGTAACTGTAGATTAAATATTGTTTGACTTGTTATGTGGTGTAGCAACCCTGTATTCATGTGTGATAAATTCTGTTGCCATAAAACGTCAGGAGGTAGTTGTGGCCGACTTTATTTTTTCTCAATAAAACAATTATTTGATTACTTTGATCACCACCTTATCCTTTTTTTTTAATGTCATTGCCAATGCACACATCACTACCAGCGATCTTCCATTTTCATAATGTGACCTGCATGTTAACCAAGCTAGGGTGACATTGTTATTGCAGGAACTAACACCGAAGAACTACTTTTCTGGCGTGGTGACAGTCTTACTCACAGCGTCTCCAGCCACTACTGAGAGGTAACAGTACCTACTTCCGCTGCTGCTGCTCTCGCATCGCCTGTGAGTTTGCAAAAGTTAATGCAAGGTAATAAATCGTCACATAAAAAGTGAGTAACACTTTCATTACGTTTAGAACTACAAAAAACGTTGAGTCTTGGTGTAATTTAAAACTGGTCATGACTAAAATTTAAATTATTTTAACTAGTTTATCTCAACCAGCACCTCTTAAATATTAGACAGAGTAATAATTACATCCGGACTCGCCTTCACCCTTTGCAGTTAGGATTACTTTTTTTTTCTATTGCTATCTCCTGTCTGCCTTATGCTATTTGCGACGCCTTCTCGTCCCTCTCGTTATTTCACCCACATAGGCTTTGCTTGTCACATGTTGTACTTTGCTATAGCATTTCTGTCATGGTGATTTGTCCCTTTTTCCTTGTTGATTTTTCCCAGTTAATTAAAAACATTTAATATAAGTTTTCCTTTCCAAAGCCATTTGCCTGCGCTTCTGCTTCTGGTGTTTAACAATACATTCTAAACCTCGCAAAAATGAAGGAGAAAGGTCAAGTCCATCATTAGTTTTGAATACGAGGAACAGGGCATTTGTTGAGGACGGTAATTATGTCTATGTGGTGTACTTCTACAGCACATTCATTTGGACTGGACACCGCCTTTGTTTTGTGTTTGTTGTGATGAATGTATCCCTGAGCATTTTGGCACATTTATATTCTCCAATATTGGTGGCTTGGGATTGTGGGAATGTATTTGGGACCGGATTAATATAACTAATAATCAACACGTTGTGTGTGCAATCCACTAAACTTGGTGTTGTACTGCAGTTCATTCCATTTTCTTCCGCTTATCCGGGTCCGGGTCGCAAGGGCAGCAGTCTCAGTTGGGAAGTCTAGACTTCCCGGTCCCCGGCGACCTCTTCCAGCTCCACCGAGAGGACACCAAGTCGTTCCCAGGCCAGCTGTGAGACATAGTCCCTCCAGCGTGTCCTAGGTCTTCCCTGGGGCCTTCCCCTGGCTGGGAATGCCCGAAACACCTCACCAGGGAGGCACCCGGGAGGCATCTGGACTAGATGCCCGAGCCACCTCAACTGTGAAAATCCTCTCGATGTGAAGAAGCAGCTGCTCTACTGAGCTCCTCCCGGATGACCAAGCTCCTCACCGTATCTCTTAGGGTGAGTCCAGTCACCCTACGGAGGAAACTCATTTCTCAATCTCGTTCTTTCGGTCATGACCCATAACTCATGACCATAGGTGAGGGTGGGAACTTAGATCGATCTGTAAACAAAGAACTTTGCCTTCCGGCTCAGCTCTCTCTTAACCACGACGGTCCGGTGCAGCGACCCCATTACTGTGGACGCTGCACCGATCCGTCTGTCGATCTCACGCTCCAACCGTCCCTCACTCGTGAGCAACACCCCGAGATACTTGAACTCCTCCACCTGAGGCAAGACCTCACTCCCAACCCAGAGGGTACAGTCCACCCGTTTCCGACCGAGAACCATGGCCTCGGATTTGGAGGTGTTGAGTCTCATCCCAGAAGCTTTACACACAGCTGCAAACTGCTCCAGTAAACGCTGAAGGTCACAGCCTGATGAGGCCATAAGGACCACACCGTCTGCAAATAGCAGAGATGAGATCCTAAGGTCACCAAGCTGGACTCCCTCAACGCCTTGACTGCGCCAGACACTGGTCTGATAATACGGCCACAAAGTCGATCATACACCTGCGACCTAGGGTGTCCTGGTGCCAAGTGCACTTATGGACATCTTTATGTTTGAACTGGTGTTTGTTATGGACAAACTGTGGTTCGCACAGAAGTCCAGCAACAACACACCACATGGGTTCAGATCAGGGAGGCTGATCCTCCCAATCACGCTCCTCCAAGTTACACTGTCATTGCCCACATGGGCGTTGAAGTCTCTCAGTAGAACTATGGAGTCACCAGCTAGGGTGCTCTCCAGAACCCCTCTGATAGACTCCAAGAAGGCTGGGTACTCTGAACTGCTGTTTGGCGCGTATCACACACCACAAGCAGGACCCTTTCCCTGCCCGAAAGCGTAGGAAAATAACCCTCTCGTTAACCGGGGATGACACCAGCACAGAGGCACCAAGCCGGGGGGCTATTAATAAACCCACCCCAGCTCGCCGCCTCTCCCCTGCAGCAATTCCAGAGTAGAACAAGGTCTAGCCTATCTCAAGGAATTTGGTTCCAGAGCCTAAACTGTGGGTTGAGGTGAGTCCGACTATATCTAGTCAGAAAATCTCTGCCTCTTCCTCAAGCTTGGGCTCCTTACCCACCTGAGAAGGGACATTTCATGTCCCAAGAACCGGATTTTGCCACCGAAGACCAGGTCGCCCGGACACTCGCCCTCGACCACTGCCCTAATCGCATTGCCCCCTGACACTTATGCTTACCCCTGCAGGTGGTGGATCTGCGAGGGGGAAATCCCGTGTTCCTCCTTTGGGCTGGGCCCGGCCAGGCCCCACAGGAGAAGGCCTGGCCACCAGGTGCTCGCCTGCGAGCCCCTCCCCCATAATCATAAGGGTCTTCTGAATCACTCTTAGTCTGGCCCGTCACCTAGAACCTGTTTGCCTTCGGAGACCCTACCAGGGGCATAAAGCCCCCGACAACATAGCTCCTAGGATCACTCGGACACTTAAACCCCTCCACCACGATAAGGTGGAGGAGTGTATTCCAGTCAATTGGTTAAAAAATTGGTTTAACCAATACTGCAGTCAATTGGTTAAAAAATACTTTAATTGAGTTTGATGGCATGTATTGGAGAGAAGAACATGTAAAAACAGCTGAAAGGCTTTATGTATTATAAGTATGTATGGCACTTGGTTTTCAAGGTGGACAGCGGCAGGAAATTGTGTTAATTGCAGACATACCATACCGTTGTATACATCATGCCATGTTGTGGCAAAAGCGGAACCAAGAAAATATGATTTTAATATTACCTGTAACATCTGAGCTGGTTTTTCCTCTTTCATTTTGTTACAATATTTTGTTTTTTCTGTCATATTACAACCACTGACAATTTAGAGTGTCAAACTAACATCTTTGTTGGTGATGTGGGGATCTGAAAACATCGGATTATTGTTGCCTTTTTTGCTAAATGCACGGCTACGGCAGGACAGTCTTGACTGTGCTTTATTTGATCTCAACTCACCTTTCTACAGCCTGTGCATTGTCTTTAATGTCAGTGTGACATTATTCCTGCTAATTGCTAAATAAAATACACTGAAACGGCATACGGGAGGTGCTGCAGTAGGTGCCTCATCCCGAAGGGGGCGGCGTTGTGAGCTGGAAGGCGCTTGTCACTGCCATCCTTTAGAGAGGAAAAGCAGCCAGCATTTTTTTTTGACAGCAACAGCACCAACTGGAGAGCAGCAATTCAAACACATTACACATATTTGTATGCTCTGCTGAATTAAAGAATACATTTGACTGCCAAGATGGAGGATTGTTTAAAGTCCTTTTTATGAAGTATCTTGCAAAGGATCAGAAGTTTTCCTGGAGATGGAGAGGATGCAGGTACACTCCTCTCCTAAAGTCTGAGAACACCTGCAGGTGTTTTAAGCCGCCAATAATGTATTTCCGTGAACAAGAAGCTCCAATAGGCTGTGCCTCACTAGCCATGAACCTGACCACATGTCACTTAGTGACATAGAATTTCAAAGGTAAAAAAATTGAAACTTTTACTAGCCCAGATAAAATAAATTCAGGGTCATCATGCTGTTTGGGGAACTTGTTTTGCGAGCTGTTTAAAGAGACTTGCCAAGGATAAAATGGTGAGTCTAACCCGTAACATTTGTTTGCTTTTTTAGCAACTGTATTCTATGAAAAATGAAAATGTCATGTGAAGTTTACACGATGGTTAAAATTGTAGAAGTGTGAAAAACACAATATTTCAGAGCCTTCTTGCGCAAACTAATGAGGCCATGGGAATTGTGGCTGCAGTAAGTCATTGACCCACAATCCACTGCAATATCGCCACTGCGAATTATATTTTGCCTCGTGCTGTACTCCTGTCATAGAAACAAATTTGTATTTTTTTCTTTCTCTTGATGCTGTCTACCCTGAAGCGCCCTGGCATCCCCCTCAGGGGAAAATAAGATGGTGTTATCTAGACTAGTGTGATCACTTGAAGGTACTGTGCAAGAAGTCAGCAGCAAATGTTAGCAAATTTATTTTGGAGCAGAGTGGGAACAACCATGTTTACAAATACTCAATTAGAGAGATTAGTCAACCTCTCCAAGGTCAACAAAACAAAGGCGCTCTCATGTTGCATAATCCCTCTAATTCAGCTATTAATTACTTCATGAGTGTCTGAGGACTAAGTTGTTCCATGAGGTATAACGTGGAAGAATGTCATAAGTATTATTGATGTCGCTTGACACAATGCTGGTTGTTAAACACAACTAACAGAAGCATGCCTGTATGTTGTGTTGTTGCCAGTGGGTGCCTTACTGGTGCACATTGCGGCTGTCACTGGCTTATGTGAGTGGGACAGGGGGGTGCATTTGCAGAGAGGAGACAGAAAATGAACCATCGTCGCCACTGCCTGAGTGATGCTGCTTCACGCTGAGTAGCTACCTGTCAAGTCCAAATGAGAGATTTCAAACATCCGGTGAGGTAGGAATGGCAATGTCATCACACCGTGTCCGTGTCCTCTCAGAGAATCATTTTAAAGTTAGTTGGCTGACCTTCACAATGGACAAAAGATAATCAAATTCATTTATCCCAAAGCATGTGTTATGTTGATTGGTCAAAACGTATGGAATAGTACGACGTCATGTGACGTAACCATATTGGTACCGTGAAATTACTTACTATTATTTTACTCATAAAATCTCTTCCTATGATGAAAATTCCAAAGGTCTCCCTGTGTTTTCTTATTCCGGAACCTCTTATGCCTCCTGATTCCACTCGGTTCTGGCTGGTCCTCTTTAGCTCGCTCCAAGTCACTCTTGCGGCCCACATCTCAGCTTCAGTGCTCCTGCGGCAAGTCTGCTTCGGGCGACCCACTTTGTGCTTCCCTTGAGGTTTGCAGTCATGGGCCTGCCTGGTGATGTTGGATGTAGGCCTTCATTAGGTATTGCCTATCCAGCTCCATTTTCGCTTCTTGATCTCTATCTCCACTGGGGTTTGGGTTGTTCTGTCTCGTAGTTGTTTGTTGGAGATAGTCTCTGGCCACATGATGTTGCCGAATGTCTGGAGTTTGTGGGTGTCGGTCACACTCCACGTTTCTGAACCGTATAGTAGGACTGGCTTCACGTTGGTGTAGAAGATCTGGATCTTGTTGCAGACTGAGAGAAGTTGGAGATCCTTCTCAAGATATTGAATGCGTGTCTAGCTTTGTTTATTCGGCACTTGATGTCTTTGTTCGTTCCCCCCTCCTTACAACACCGCTCAAGTAAACATCTTTGAAGATCTCTTGGTGTAGTATCACTGCTTGTTGTTCACCCTCATGACTTCTGTCTTCCCAATGTTGATTTTTGAGTCCAGTCTTCCCAGGTTCTTCTGCCACAATGAATAGTAGACGGAATAATTCCATTATCTGGATCAGTTTTTGATATTTTGTAGAACCTGTTGGAAACTCTTCATTTGTTTATTTTCAGTGCTTCTGGTAATTGGTAGGGGTAGGCCAGCCAAGAAGGTCTTGTTAGCCCTGAATGCACACCGCTGGTCCCCTATATGTTTCTTCATAATAGACTTTTATCATGTGGTTGGAGTTTACATGTGAGTACTACTCACAGATCACTGTAAGTAGGTCATATTGCATCATCTTCCAGATTATTTGAAGAAACATCTTACCCTTTATTTTTATTAATCGCAAACTACTTTGCTTCTGTGCTAGACAGGAAATATGAAAAATGCATTATAATAAAAGAAAAAAATCCCAACAACACATAACTTAATGTGACGAACTAAGAAATTGATTACGTATTTGTGGGTTTTTGTGACAGACACATTTATATTTGTCAAGGTTATCATAGAAATATGAATACAACAGTTTTGTTTATTTTTACCAGAGAAAGTCTATGCACTAAAAAAGATTCGCTATTTGCTGAAAATCAAGGAACATACAGCCATTATTTTTCTGATGAATAGCAACATAACGGTGTCTTGCCTACAATCACGCAAGGTCGTGGTAGTGTCATGGTCTAGGGCTCCATGAGTGTTTCTTGCACTGGGGAGTTGCGGTTCATTGAGGGAAAACAACATTAATGTTCTGTGACATTGAGGCCCAGCGTGACAGCTGAGTCTGCCTCAGTCATTAATATCAAAAACATTTAGTAGAATGTCCACCGAGGACAGTAAACATAAGTATATTAATGTTTCATGACCAACTGAAATGTCATGACTACGCATTTGTTAATACAGGCCAATTTATGTGACTGCTTAATTTTACTGTCCATTCATTATGAGGCGCATGGAGCACATTCTCTCTCTTTTTGGTCTTTCCCCTTTTTGTAACAACCAATCACAGCTCTTAAAATACTGCATCACACCTCCTCATTAAGATAAACGTTTCTGTCCTCTCCTTGCTTACACTTAGACTTTATCTTATTATAGGACTCATTACATTCTTAAGTCAGTAAAAAATATACATACTAGCCAAGCCAATTTTTAGGATCGTACCGATTGATCTATTTATGCCAATAAACAATCAGCGTGTGGGGGCAAACCCTACAAGATGTCTGCAGCGTCACGCAGGGTGGCAAACACACTAATTAGGCTGACAATGTCACCATTGGCCTATGCCAGTGTTTGGATCCGAAAATGCTTACAGGTCAAGAGTCAGGATGCAGAACAAAAGTATAACAAAAATAGCCTAAGGAGTAAGACTAAACTACAAACAAATTGTAGTCCAACAAATACCAGATGAAGGCACACAAACAAAGGGCGACAAAAAACGGTGCTGGAAACAGAAAGCAGGAGAAAAAGGATTAGCAATAGCAGGGAACAAAAAGTTGCTGAAAAAAATAGCAGCAGAGAAGCTACTACTGTGGCAACAAACATACCATGCTGCTAGAAGTACCCAAGCAGGGAATAATACTCACAGTAGGCAAAAAGGCACAAAAAAACCAGAGAGCAACACAATGAACGGTTGAGCAAGTGAAGTCCACGGAACAATTTGGCACTGAGCAATGCCCTGTCCACAATTAGGCGGGTATCTCGTAAAACAAAGTTATTTTTCCATGATTTGGCCTATGAGCCACACAAACCCGCAGATATATGGCACTCAAAACGAAGGTTTTCAAAACCTCCGGCCAAAGTGTAGATTTGGAGAAAGCTCTGTTTATACGTTTGGGTATGGATGCAGATAACTGGAGTTTTACGTTTCCAAACGTTACTGCCTGCGACAAAGTATGCTGTGATGACAAGGCCTCATAATTATGCACACCTGATATAGGGTGTTGATGTCATTAGACCACACCCCTTCTTATTACAGAGATGCACATCACCTAATATGCTTAATTGGTAGTAGGCTTTCGAGCCTATACAGCTTGGAGTAAGACAACATGCGCAAAGAGGATGATGTGGTCAAAATACTCATTTGCCTAATAAATCTGCACTCCCTGTATGTGTCACAGTTTACAATTTGTTGTTTAGCTTGAAATGCTCTCACAGGTTTGACATTTTCTGTAGTTTGGTTTTCTGCTCTTTCTCGTCGTTGTTGTTATCCCATGTCTCTTCGATTTTTCTGCTTCTTCAACCAAACATCCACTCTTTTTTTCTGCGTGGGTGATGTAAGCACATGTGACAATTCTAGGAGGAAAATGTATTGACCATTATGCTTTTAACTATGGAGGAATCTTTTCACCTCTAATTGCATCCCCTTGCTGTTCTAATACTCTCTAATTACCACGCATGGATGTTGCACTTGATGAAGGAATTGATCTAACTTGCTTGTTTTCATGTTCCAAAATGTGAATTCAATTCATAACTACTGGAATATGATGTATAATGTAATGCATTCTAAACTGTCAAGCACAACCACAGGCAGTCACTGATGCCCTGAATTAAGTCTGTTGCTGGATTCCTAAATACTTTCCCAAATACTGTTGTAGCATTTAGGAGCCAAGCACATAACGGACTCACATTGTACAGAAAGATAACTTTAGATTTGCCTGGAATCTGGATTACGTTGTTTTCGGGTTATATACGTGCTCCCAAAAATTCATAAACGCAATTTTGGCTTGGCGCTTGCACAGCCACAATAGTCTCAACACTGGACTGCCGCGGCTATCATTTGGGATAAAAATCATATCGTGATGTCTACCCTGATTTTTGGTTTAACTGTGACTTACAATGACGAGATGGTTGATCAACAGTCTCTTAATTATAAAATCAAAATGGGCTACAAAACGGCATCACCCAAACATCAGTAAACCCAACTTCCCTCTCCTACTGCAAACACATACACAGGGAGGACTCGGCCTGTCCCGTTCAGACATTCGGATATCACAACATTTTTTAATATTACACATGATCGCCAGGTTGCTACAGTATTAAGCATGTCCAAAAACATCGGATCCTTCTGAAAGTGAAAGTAATAACTAGGCAGTGTAGTGGTCTTATTACTGTTTTAATTCATTACTGTATTTAGTGTTTTAGCACTGTATTTTAAGGCTTTTTGTGTGTTCTGTGAAAAGCATGAGTGATTTAGGATTAGTTTAATTGAGATATCATTTTGGTTTTAGGTCCGATTTGCACCAAAACTCAACTTACATCACAGTTTAGAAACAAAAGTCATAACTTTAAGTGCAGGGTGACATTATTGCTACGGCTTTTTGTAAATGAAACCAAAAAATAATACCTCACAATAGTCGTAGTTAAGTACGTTGCCATTGTCCATCTGGCAACATCTTTGTCTCTTCTTTGGTACTCTTTCAGAACTAATGCTCTCCTAAATATGTACTGTTCATCCAATTCCTTTTCACAACTCTGACAGTTGGATGTGAACAGCCACTTTCGGATCCCTCCACTGAATTTTTTTTTTTTTGAGTGTGTGTGAGCCCAGGCATTCAAAGACAGTTGGAGTTTTTTTCCTGAAACCACTGCAGCTTTATCTTTGCAGTTTGCTTCTGGCTGTTGTCGTGCTGTAAGGTGACCTGCTTCCGTAGTCCGTGGGCGCATTTACTCTGAAGCTGGATTTCTCTCCTGCAGTCTTCCTATCCCTTGTCTAAAAAGCATGGCAGCTGTCAAGACAATGCTCCACTATGTGGCCTGATGATCACCAGACAGCTCACCTGAGAGCTCAGTCCAATCAGTTAACTTCCCAGTGTTGGTCTCACTACCTAGAACGTTGACAAGCTTTGGGACAGACAACTCCTGAGGGTACAGGGCTGGGTTGGCCCTACGTTCCCAGTGTTGGTCTCACTACCTAGTGAGACCAACACTGGGAAGTTCCATCCTTATATAAATGAGATGATAAAACAAGTAGGAAAAGCCAATAAAGTTCACAAAGCACCATTGAACACAGCCGTTCCTTGTTTATCGCAGTTTGTTGGTTCCAGACCCGACCGCGATAAGTGCATTTTTGATGAGTAGGATTCAGTATTAATAACAAAGATATTGTCGTACTTACCGCATAGAAAACATATTTATGACTTTTTAAATGCACTTCTGTATGCACTCCAGTGATGTGCAATACCATTGATTTAATTTCTCATTCCATACTGGGTAAAATTCCGGCTGGTATTGTGCAAATCCATATAATTTGTCTGGTAAATTTCCAAATTTGGTGTACAGTGAAAAAAAATAATAGCATAAAGAATATAAGACATCATAGTAATGTATTCATTTATTTTAAACTGAAGTATATTGAGGTAATGGGGTGATTTACAGCATAGGCGAGCTCATATACAACATCAGAAAAAAACAAAAGGATAAAATCTAAAATCCCTGAATTAGTATCACTATTTCAACTTCAGAATCAACCTTAGAGCATGAACAGCAGGTACTTGACACATTGACATTTCAGTATCAAACCACACATTACTAGCATGCTCTCCTTGACGCTTTTGCGGCAATTTCAAGGATTTTTTGCAATGGAAGTCATATTTCTCAACCAAATGATTCCGTGTAGAAGATTAAAAAGAAGAAGAATGGGGAAGAAAGACAAAGTAAGAATCCAAAAACGTACCAGTTCCACGTGAAATGGGAGAACTTTTTTCCCTACTCTCATGTCGCGCTACCATCAAGTTAAGGTAATATAATGTCTCATCATTGTAACATTACTCCCACCTAGTGAACAGAATACTGCATATGACATGTCTTTCAATATTTCTTGACTAAAAATAGGCCAGAGTCAACCATGAAACAGCAATCATTTATTAATTTTGAAAAACCATGATGGAACAAAGAAACAGAGCAGTATTTATTTACTTTAAACTCTAAACTACAACCAAGCTAAAATATGACAATTGAAAAAACAGAGGACTAAATCATATAAAGTATGTGAAAATTATGTTTTAAACAAATCAGTAGGATAATAAAATCTGAACATTTAAACATGAAAATACATGAACATAAAACAGCCAAAGCATCCAACATTGACACATTCCCCCATAATGTTTTGTCAAAGAACGATACCTTATTTGCTGTCTTTCCCTTTTAGTCTGTTCCATTTTTTGCCTCTTCACTCCTGCCTTGGAAAAGACGGTACAGAAGTGGCAGTAATTCCTCAGTATCTCCTTTTTAGTTTGCTCAGGGCTGGGAAGGTTTGTTCATGTTCTTTCCTCATTTGCTCACATAGCATATTATCACACTCCAATCTAAACCAATACAGCTATTTGTGAAGCATTCATTTATTTACTTAGGTATTTCGGAACCAAATTTAATTTGAACAACTCTAATAGCAACAGTACTTAGTGGCCCATTTCCATCCCTTTGTACATGGACACTGTACTCTAGGTGGTCTCGCCCTAGCAGCACTTGACACTGTGCTCTGACTGCTCTCCTTTTCGGTCCGCCTCAAATCCCGTATTCAATGCTTAAGAAACATCAGCTCAAAACTGATTTATGAGTGGGCATTGTTTCAATTATGACTTATGTATTTCCCATCAACAAGTCCTCAATAACTTAGGTTCTTTCCACTGTGTTACTGTTAATGTACACATTACCTCAGAAGACTGCAGTATCATAAGTATTGGTGTTTTGATTTGAGAAGCATCCATACTTCATTATCGATCCGCACACCACTACAGGGTACGACCCATGGAAGAAACAGGTAAAGTTGGGTACAGACCCAAGAAGACTGATTAGGTTTTGTTGTCTGTTTTCTGTATTCAAGCTTAACTTGTTCTTGAGGTATGTTACTGCTTGTGATAAAAACATTAACACCTTTCTAGGAGATTATATGCACAAACTTGACACCTGTGTGTCAAGTAGTTTGTTTTTGTTGTCTGAGGCAAATGTTCAAACACTCTTGAGAGGGCGATGCTCCAGTCAAGGTTTTTATCGACGTAACTGATCATTTTCTTCATTGTTTTGAAAAGACGCAATCAACTTCAACACTTCATGCGTCTGGCTCATTGGACCTGTGGCTTTTCCCAACTTGTACACAGCTGTAAATAGTGGATGTATTGACGAGACGTACCCACAGCGTGTAGTTCGGCATCCACGTTTACTAGCAACTGCACTTCCGGGTTACATACACCTCAGCTAAGCAACTGGGGCCAATTAGTGGTAATGCTGATCATTGCATCTCAATACATCTCCCTTTTTCAAAGTATTCTTGTGCCCCTTGAACTTATATCTTTTATTCAGTAAACGAATCAATTCCTGTTAACATGTTTTCACAGCTTAACTGAGATCATTTCCAAATAATTACATTTTCTTTTAAATTCAACTTCACATTTTACTAACATTTATCACTTTATTTTAACATTTGGCGCTTTGACTGTTTAGAACTTCACCTTTAACACATTTTATTTTGTCATTATTCCGCATTCTTTTTTATTTATTTATTTATTTATTTATTTATTTATTTATTCTCTCTCTCCAGTCAGTCTCTTTGGTTTGACCCTGTGTGGCATCAGCTGGTGTGTCCTTGTCTGTCTTTGTCCCAGAACATGTCATTGTCCATGTGTTCTTTGTGAGGCACCTTGAGCAGTTCCGGTTCCGCCTCGTTTGTGTCCCATACTCTGTGATGACTTCATACGATCTCGGTGTTGTCTCCTTGACCACCTTTGCTAGTGGTCCCCACTGTCCACCTCATCTCACCCTCACAATGTCCTCCTGTGATTGTGGGCCCAGAGACTTGGTGGCTCTGTTGTACAGTCCAATTTGTTTCACGTTTGGGCTTGTCACATACTTCTCAGTTCTGTATGTGGCTGCTAGAAGCCTGATCCTGAGCTTTCTCCTCATGAGCATTTCTGCTGGTGAAAGTCCATTGTCCAGTGGTGATGCTCTGTAATTCAGGATAGCAAGATATGCATTTTCTGCAGCTTTTTTCAGAATACATTTCACTATCTGTACTGTAAAGCACTGGCTCGAGAATTGTGGTCTATTGTCACTTATCACAGTCACAGGAATCCTGTGACGTGCGGAGATCGCTTTAGTGTGCGTCACAACTCTCAGATGTTGTATCACTCAACCATGTGAATTCTGGGTAGTTGGAATGATAGTCAATAACCTTTTAAGATGAAAATATCCATCCCAACCTTTCTCCACGGTTCCTGAGGCTTGTCTATTGGCCTCATCGGCTCTTTGGGTTGCTGGTATCTGTGGCGCTGGCAAGTGTCACAGTTCTGGATCTAGGTCTCAATGTCTCTGTTCATGTACGGCCAGTATAATACTTCTCGTGCACGTCCCCTGCATTTTTCTATCCCTAAATGTCCTTTGTGCACCAATCTAACCATTTGCTGTCCCAATGAGTTAGGAATAACAATCCAGGTGCCTTTAAAAAGAACTCCATCTAACACTGACAGTTCCCCTTTACAGTGTTGGTATGGCTTAGTCAGTCTAACTTGGCCTGGTAGGTTTATCTGTTCCATAACTGGTTTCAACGTTTTATCCTTTTGTGTTTGTTTGGCTATCTCTGACCATTTCAAGTCTGACACTGGCATGTGTGCTCTGACAGTCTACATGGATTTGCACAACTTCTCCAGTGGTGCTCTTTAAATCCTGCAGGCTGGCCCTGCTCAACGCATCTGCCGCCACTAGGTGTTTTCCTGGTTTAAACTCAAAGTGCATCAGCCAGTGGCTTCTCCGAGATTGCTATTAGTGGTTTATGATCAGTTTCCAGTGTTACTGTTCTTCCATAAACGAATTCATGGAACCTTTCACAGCCATAAACAGCCCCTAATGTCTTTTTCTCAATTTGTGTGTAATTTCGTTCTGCGATCGTCATGGTGCGAGATGCATACGCAACAGGGTACCACTCTGTCATGCTTTTGTAGAAGCACCGCTCCTAGGCCGGCTACTGGATGCATCTGTGGACACCTTTAAAGGTTTGTCCTGATCGTAAAATTTCAAGACGGGCTCTCTAATCAGACTGTTTTTTAGCCACTCCTATTCTTTTGCATGCTCTGGCATATCACTGTCCTATCATTTCCACTCAGACTAACTCTACACACCTTTTTAGTGGGTATCTGATTGTCATCGTATGTTCTTAGATTGATCTTTTTGTCTCTAACCTTGAGTTTGTTTTTCAGCCTTTTAAAGTCAGTTATTGGCAGTATGTTCAGCTGCGCTCCAGTGTCCAGTTTCAACAGGATGTGGGTGCCATTCACATTCAGGTGAGCAATCCACTCATCCTTTGAAGCTGTCTCTGCCTCCTCTATTGCACTCACAAAGAACTCCATCTCCTCGTCGTCCTCAGTGTTGCCCTGCTTCTTCACAAGCTGCACTTTCTTCTTGGTGAAACAGCATTTGGCGAAGTGATTTTTCCTGAACGCTGGGCACTGATTCGGCACGTGTCTCAGCCTGCACCTCTCGAAGTTCCTCCTCTCCTCCTGTTGTGTCAGTTCTTTTTTCTTTGCCGATGTCCTCGGTCTCCCGCGCTGGACTGCGTCCACCTCCACGGCTCTCTCTCGTTGCCGAATGTCTTTATCTGCGCCTTCGCGCTCTCTGAAGCTTGGCGGATTTGAATAGCTTTTACAAGCGTGAGATCTGTCTCTGTCTCTAAGTAAGTGCATTCTCACGTTATGATCCTGTACACCGATAACTATCTGGTCGCGTATCTTTGAATCACATAACGGCCGAAGTTGCATGAATGACTTTTCAACCGTAGGTCTGTGACGTACTTTTCTATCGGCTCGGACTCTTTCTGAACACGGTTCCTGAAAACATATCTCTCATATGTCTCTTTCTTCCTAAGTGTGCAGTATTCTTCCAACTGTGCCATGACTACGTCGAACTTATCTTTTTGGTTGCCGGCGAAGTCAAACGTGTTGTACACATCCAGTGCGCTGTGGCCTGCTACTGTTAGCCACAGGGCTACCTTCTGTTTGTCATCGCCCGTCAGTCCGATGGCAAGCACATACAGTTCAAAACTCCCTTTGAATATCTTCCAGTTTTGGTTGACGTTTCCTTCAACTTCAACTCCTCTGGTAGACGTATAAAGTTCGTTTTTCAGCCGAGTTATTTCTCCTGGTGCCATGTATTGACAAGACGTACTCGCACCGTGTAGTTCAGCATCCAAGTTTACTAGCAACTGCGCTTCCTGGTTACATGCGCTTCAGCTAAGCAACTGGTGCCAACTAGTGGTAACGCGGATCATTACATCTCAATACAGTGTATATAACTGTCTTGATTTTACACGTACTCTGCTCTTGTGTACTTTTGTGCTGCTGTAAACCTGGAATTTTTCCTTGTGGGACTAATAAAGGCATATCTTGTCCTATTTTATCTTATGTAAAAAGAGACAATTAACATCTTGTCTTCCAATTACACAGATGCATTTGATAAAAGGACTTCTGGCAATGAGTTAATTAGTTGATCTTTCTCAGGAGACTTTGTACCCCATGGTGGATTTAATGTGACATTAATTTACACTGAGTGAGATTAACCACATTTTAGAAGGCTCCAGTGTTTAAGAGGGTCAGTTTTCCAAAATGATATCAACAGGCATAGACTGGAGGTCAAAACTGTTTTGTGGAATGAAGTTTTAAGTTACAAGTAGCAGGTAAGTGAAGTGAACTTGAATAACTTTAGACAGGCAATTCTTCGTGTGTGTGTGTGTGTGTATGTGTGTAATAACATTTTGAGCCTTAACTGAGATGGAAAAACAAGGCAAAATGCTATGCATGTGTTTTTTGTATTTTGTTAGTGGAGAATACTTTTCACATGGGCTCTCTGTACAAGGAGAAAAACAACAAAAATAGAAGCAGATACAATCCCTTATTGCGTAATCACTACAAAATGCTCATAAAAAAGAACAAAAATTAGACTCACAATGATGGAAAGGTCATTCACATTGATTATAACAATTTCTTTAAGGCAATTGTTCTTACTGAAAATAAAAGGTAAATTAATTAACCTCTTGTCGTGTATTGAATTAATCTATTGCAAGGATAGAGGATAGACAATCTTCGAACAGCAACCATCTGATGAAAAAAGGATTAGACAATAGTTTACTTTCCGTTTATGCTGTTGGCACAGTACAAGTAGGCAAATTGAATTGTTTTTTTAATTCTTTACTTTTATTTTCTAACTATTATGCTGGTCGTGATCACTGGAGCCTGCAGCCAACTTTAGCGGAAACCCTGGACTGGTTGAAAGTCAATTGCATTTTACATTCACACCTGTGAGCAGTTTCAGTCTTCAATTAACCAGGTGGCTCCCAAATTTTTTTGGAGTGCCCCCCTTTTGGAGATAAAATGACTTTCAGCGCCAAGCCCCCCACCTGGCCCCCCCAGTTTGAAAACCACTGATTTAACCTGACATACAGTACATGTTTATAGACTGTGGGATGAAACCCACGCAAACCCGAAGAGAACATGCCAACTCAACACAAACGCTCAACCATACCTAACAACAATATTTGGAATTGACAACATGGGACATTTTGTGTTATGGGTAATCCCACCACCCGAACCAAGCTCCAGAAGCCCTTACATTTACAAGACACGAGTACAAGAAACCTAAAATCTACACCAGTTAACCACTTACAAACTATAACTAGGTGTTCATAAACTGGTAGGCCTATCTTTGGAGAAATTGAAATGCTGTGAACATTCCTACATTATAGAGCCTAAACGAAAACTGTTGTACACATAAATTACAGAATTTTCATTCTTTCAAGACTTTCTGGGAGAGTAAGAAGTGTGTGCGTGGGCAAGACCAATGGGGATTATATTAAATGAGAGTAAAGCACAAACAGTGCTGTTTAACAACGTTCCATTTTTTCAGCGTTTATATGTGATATACATCATCGGGAGGGACATGCCTATCCATGTCCCTCTTGATGATGAGTTGATTTTAAATAAATCATGTCATGTGACTAATGTGCACAATCAGGGCTTTGCATTGCCTGTCATTAGCCCCACGCCATGTTTGTCACTTGCAGTACCTTTTGATTTATATGTATATACTACTGTAAACATAAATTAAGTTTAAAATACAAGATTTACAGGAAACTATTTAAACAGGGACAAAACGTGGTGGTTTCCCTTGGAAACAGGAGACTTGACCGCTACAGGCTCAAGCCGAGATTTTAACCAAAAAGCTCCTTTCTGAAGCAGATTTATTCAGCAGATGTGTTCATGGGGGGTCTTCCATCCAAGTACTAACTAGACAAGGACCTGCTTTGTTTTATATGAGACTGTCTATCACTCTGTTTACTGTTTACCAAACCTCTCTTGTCAAACCATGTTTTATAAAACATGTGAGTAGGACAACTGTTTGCCAATGTAATAAACCATGTTACTAAAATGCCAGATGTTAATTGCTGCAGCTCAGTACAGTCCAATTGCGATCGATTTAGTGCCCTGAGAATAGTCTTGCCTACAAGGTCAACCATCAACCAGACAGTTTGTTGGGAGAATTTCATAACTCCGATTTATTGCGACAAACTGATAAGAACAGGTATACAGGTGTACTCTAATTGCTACTTTTGCCTAAAAACAACATGTAGGACAATCTGTAAGAGATCCAGACAATCTGACAATATAACTGAGGCAGGTACTGTATGTACAGTTTATGTAATATTTAAAATTATACCTTATGTCCGTTTGTAAATATGACTGGTTCCAGTGTGGTGAAAATGAGGGTGCAGGTATTACATGGTAGCAACTTTGGTAAATCGTTTGAGTCAACATTTCCCTGTCACTGAACTATCAAACACTGGTTGACTTATGAAACATCTTATAGGATTGGAGGATTTTACACTGTGTCTGTATGAGGGATCAAGTTGTAAACTATGATAATTAAGTCTCACCCGCTCATATGTATAACATTCAGCAAGAGAGCGTTGAATTATCAAGTTACACTCCTTGCATACTGTTTGAAAATCATTGTGGTTCCTGGGAAAATTAAACCTCCAATAAAAAAGGCTGCTATTCTGATTGGCCAGAATGGCATTTTGGGTATGTATATGTTTTAGTGAAAGGTCAATTGTCGATTTGCTGTTCAACAAAGAATGTATGAAACCGAAAACACACCAACATGCATACTATTTGTCTACTTATTTGATCTCAATTATTAATTTTGGTCCAACCCTAGTGAGGATAAACGGCATAGAGGAAGGGTGAATGGATGGATATCAAATGTGGTCTACAGAATACTGGGCCACACCTTTTAATTGGCTGTAGACATTAGCAGAAACTGGAACCTGTAGTCATATCGCTCAGTTAAAGCATCCAAAACATACACAAATATATCAAGACTATCACCTGGAAGATGTGATTGCTGAGATGGCGTAAATGTGAGAACAATGGCAGCTTCATTACTGTAATGGCTGGTCCCATCATGGCCTACAGAAAACCCTCAACGACACTACTTGCCTTCCATGATATTCAACATAAATCATTCAAAGGATGACAAAAAAGGAAGAAGGAATCAAGCAGAAGCCATTGTCGCTTAGTTTAGTTTGCTCATGATTCACAAGAAGATTTGTGCATCTTGCAGACTAGTAAGGTCTTTATTGGAGTCTTGAATTTCCTGTCTAAGTCAATAATGGTGGATGGAGGCTGCGCTGAGAGGATTACAACTGCGTGCTTGCTGGTGAAGACTGGTCTCATTGGTATGGATGCTGGCGCTGAAACTGCTATCTTGTTTGCAAAAGAACTGTAAAGAATATGAGGGGCTTTTAAGGGATGATTTCATGTTATCTTGTTAAGCAGATAACGTGCATTGGGGGAGGTCTGCATAATATTAGGTGTTGATATGTAAAATGCTAGGAATGCTGTTAGTGAAGATAAATTAGCTCTAAAATATAAGTACAATGCATATTAAACATACTAAACTTAATGCTACAGCTTACAAAGTAGAGTGTAAGGTTTTTAAAAATGGTAGGAGCTCATCTGCCGGATAACTAGCTATTGCTCATTTGAGCAGCATGTTTGCAAATTTTGGATGGACAAAATGTGTTTTTTTATTGTGACACATTGTGTCTTGTCCAAGGCCAAACAGTGTTTTTTGTGCCACCGGTATAATTTTTCATAGTTTCCTGCAACCAAGGGCAAGTTGTCTAAGTCTTAAGGGAATGGATATTATCAGTAACATTGTGCACTTGTTGGAAAAGTTTTTTCCAACTAGTATACTTTTTTTTTTTTTAGTATTTGTAATTTTCAGTAACTCAGCTCAAACAAAAAAATAACATAAGCTGCTCATATGTTAATGGTTGTATTTATTTATCTGCTGCTGTAAAAGTACATTTGAAGAGTGACGAACACAGGCTGATTTACATCTCTCCTGCTTCTCTGTTGCGCCCTGCTCTTGTCCTCTTGGCTCTAGCATTTCCATACTGTGTTGGCGTTTCTTACTGTGCGGCATCATCATCAATAGTCATTTAGAGGAGAGCTTCTTTCCACACCACCAGATACAATGAAGATTCATTGCCACAATTTCTAAAGGTTGGAGATGTACAGAATGCGGATGAGAATTGGATATTGTGCACGTACACTGCTGGCTAGTGGCTCTGTGGCCTTGCATGTCCACTAAGGTAAATGCAACACGCATCTGATGATGAATGCCTTTCACTGTAAATGAGAAACAGTCTTCAGCAGACAGGGAAAGGGGGATAATATCAAGCATCTACTTTGCAAATGCATATTACACGCACACTCTATGTAAAGCAAAACTAAGCATTATTATCTTTTGTAAAAGCAGAAAATACATATGATTACACCTCAGTTCAACAGAGAGTGATAAGAGCATAAAGCTAACCACTGTTGCAAACTCCTCAGTAAGAAAAGTAGCTATTGGCTGACCTGGAAGTTGCTAGATGATGTCATGGTCCATTTGCATTTTATTTACATATGATGTAAGTTGCTATGTAGGGAATAAGCTAAACCTCGTAGGAGACAAAAAAAGTAAGTAAAAACAACTTAATTTTGTTTACAACTACAAATAAACTTAATTCTTGGTTTGTTTATTTAAAATGGTCCATTTGCTCAGTGAGATCATAATCAGATCAGTAAGATCAATAATATAAAACGATATGTGTTTATACTTACGAGTCCCCAAATACCAGAAAACTCTCCAACGATGCCAGGAAAAGTCACTACATTTGTCGCTAGTTGCCTTTGAGAAAATATGTCACCTAGAGTGTTTGGAATGTTCCCAGATTTAGCGACAAAATCACCAAGTTGGCAACACTAAACCTAACCCAAAGAAAGATATTACCAGCTGGATAGGACCGGTATGAGTTGCGGACCATGAGTAGTTCATAGACAAAGAATGAACACTTTTTTTGCTCTCAACCTCTTACATATGAAAATAAATGGCTAGCTGCATGATTGTTTCTTTCTCTAAAAGAGAGAGAGAAATAAAAGGAATGGAAAAATTTCATACTATAATGGTAAAGCGTTAGATGCTAAATAAGACAGTTAAACAAACAAACAAACAAAACAGTTGCCTTATTTCCATAACAACGTGACTCTGTGAAGACATAAAATCATACATTGTCATTGAATAGCTAGGTTTCACTGCGGGAACAGAGGGTATAATGACTGTTTTTTATCTGGGACGGGGCAGTATTCCGGCCATCTGTACTGCTGATACCATTTGCTGCACCACGGAGAAAAGTGCAGGCTTTACCTTTGACCTACATGATTTGATTTTTGTCAAGTGTGATCGCTTGTCTTGCTGAGATGAGACCAGCTGCTTATCCTGGTCATCTTGTTAGAGTCATCAGTAGAGGATGCAGGGGAGCAGCATTTGGTCAGCGGGGACTAAAATTTTGAGCTTGTGACAAACCAAAAAGACCAAAAAGGTCATTTATTTCATGCAGACTATAGACATCATATACAGATCTACTGTACATACTTTTTTGCAGTAAATTGCTACTTTGAAATGTTTGCATGTTTTTCTTGTGTGTGCATGGGTTTTCTCCAGGTTCTCCGGCTTCCTCCTATGTTGCAAAAATATGCATGGGATGTTAATTGGACTCTAAATTGTCCATAGGTGTGAATATGATAGTGAATGGTTGTCTATGTGCCTTGCGATGAATTGATGAACAACAACTTTGTCAAACCAAGGAACACATTTAACAGCCAGACTTGTGCTGAAAATCACATTCTAATCCTCCTTATATGTAGCTATTTCACCAAATTTCTGCGCATTTTAGTTGGACTGTCAGAATTTTCCCCAAGTAAGCTCTTATAGCTACTAAATATGACAGTGAGTTTGGTAAATGATTTGTCTCCGGCACAGATCAATACAGAGCAACTGTCGAGAGACCGGACCTCATTTGTTACAAAGCAGCATTTAAGAACATTACGTTCTCAGCGTGATTATAGTTTGATTCCTAAAAGGAGTCAGAAAAAGGAAGATGAAGATGGATCTAACACACAGATAAAGGTAGTCACTAGGAAGAAGGCAGGCGTCTGTGAAGTTGACTTCATTTTAGAAGTCGGCTTTTGGGACTCCAATGCCCCTGTGCAGCATTATATCCAATTTCACACTAAATTTTCTCCACCAAGTCATTTGAACCTTTTGAGGCTGTTGCTGCGTCAGAGGTTAAAGAAAAATTGGGGAGGATGGATTTAGAATTTTCGGATGGAGAGTAAACAAACAAATTGGTTCTCATTATTTCTTATTTCTCATGTTTTATTTATCCGTTATCATTTTTAAACATTGTCCATTAGCGAACATGTGACGTTCCCACCCAATGTGTACTTGAAATATGGCCCAAATCAATGTACAGCGGAAGTTCAGTTAGGGTCATTAATTTGTTCTGTTAATCTATAGGGTCTGATTCAATTTGAAACAAATAATATAAATCTAAAAGCCAAAATTGTTAACACAAATCATGTTTTTTTAGTTTCACAAATAGTTTTGCATGCAGAAAACAATTAAATGCATGAGCATGAACAAAGGTAAATGAACAGTTATTGTCACTTTTGCCTTGATTGAAGACGTGATTGTTGATAAAAATGGGGATGAAGCAGTGAGAGCTGCACAGACATCACCTTTGTGTTATTTATTTAATTTCAATAGTGTTTCCCACCTTTATCACTTGAACATTTGTTTGGCTCCATTGTGGGTTATTTTGTAGCTGCAATCAAAAGAAAAGCAGAGACGTGTGGCATAACTGTGAACTAAAGAGAAAGAAAGAACTAAACGGTTAACCACAGATGACATCGACGAGTGATGGAGCTGACTTCCAGTTACCATTTTATTTGCAATCTAATAGGAAGCAAATAGACGTTTTGTTATAAAATACATTAAAGGGAACTGCACATTTTAAAAATGTTGCCCATAATGCACAATCCTTATGTGAAATATGAACACACCTCTTTCTCTTTTCTGTCTGTAGTAAATATTGGAAAACAGCTAGCACGAGGCAGCTGATGTATGTACTGAGGATTCACCTGTTACGCCTATGCAGCCCAACGTTTTCTATACTTGCTGTGTCAGGCACATTCATGATAACATGTAATACCGGCAATATTTTGGTCATTTTAAGCGTTAACTTAACTTTCTTCCTGTGCACATTGATTTCACAGACTCCACAGCAATGAGTCCGGAATGTACTGGTCCATTGCATGTCAAGTAAAAATCAGTTTCTTACTATCACTGTTATTATAGACCAGGGGTCGGCAACCTTTACCATCAAAAGAGCCATTTTGTCTTCTCTTCCTGTAGAACAAAAAAATGTTCGGGAGCGGCAAAACCTTACAGAACTTATTAACTTTTAAAAATTGAAAACAAACCCACACTGAGCTAATTTAAACAATGAGCTGATTTGTGTAAAATCCTGATCTTGACTGTCTTTGCAAAGAGAGACATTCTTTTATTTTCTTAATATTGATATATATATATATATATTTTAAATTAAAATAGATGCGCGGCCGCACGGTGGCTGAGTGGTTAGCACATTGGCCACACAGTCAGGAGATCTGGAGGACCTGGGTTCAAATCTCCGTTGGGCATCTCTGTGTGGACTTTGCATGTTCTCCCCGTGCGTGCGTGGGTTTTCTCCGGGTACTCCGGTTTCCTCCCACATTCCAAAAACATGCATGTTAGCTTAATTGGCGACTCTAAATTGTCCATAGGTATCAATGTGAGTGTGACTGGTTGTTTGTCTATATGTGCCCTGCGATTGACTGGCGACCAGTCCAGGGTGAACCCCGCCTCTCGCCCAAAGTCTGCTGGGATAGGCTCCAGCATCCCCGTGACCCTAATGAGGATAAGCGGTATAGAAAATGAATGAATGAATGAATAGATGCGTGGATATTTTTATGAACGCTCATTTAATTTATTCTCTAAATGAGAATGGCTTTCCATCTCACGTACAGCCTAGTGTTGCCAACCTGGCGATTTCTCGCTACATCTTATTTTCCTGATTCTTTGGGAGATTTTTCTGGTATTTGCAGACAAAAGTGAAAGCGGAGTTATATGCCGCTGCACATAACCTGCCTCTCCTGGAGTCACCATTTTGGCGATTAGCGTTTCATCGACCTGTGAGCACATAGCTACTTCTCGTTACAAAACATATTGCTACGCTCCCGTTAATTACCTTGTTTTATTTTACTGTGCAGTAACTTGTTTTAAACTCAAGTCTTTCACCTTTTTTTCCCTCTCCCACGCAGTGAGATTCACTTCTAGACTAGCCTACCTCCCCTCCCTAGCTCATCCAATCAGCAGTCAGAAGACAGTCAAGAACTTGGCGGCGAGTGCAATATTTCATATTCTTTTCAAAAATGAAAATTTCCCCTACTTTGGTGTTTAAAAAAAAATAAATCACCACGCTCAGCAAAGGGAGCTGCAACAAGGAGGCTGAAGAGCCGTGGGTGGCCAACCCCTGTTATAGACCATCATGCCTGTTGCAAATTTGCAACATAACTTTCATGTTTTGTGCTACAGTCAAATGTAACAATCTAAACTTAATTTACCACCTACGTAAAGGCAAAACCACACACCATTTAAAAAATATATACATTTGCCTAAATTCAGGCCTTACAGGGTTAAATAGATTAAAGTAAGCTCAAGTGTAGAATTATTAAAGCTTCTCTTTGAACTGCCAAATGTCATTGTTGATTTTGGGTAATGATTAGTGATCCCTAGAGAGTTGAGTGCATGGATGATGTCATATAAAGCAGACTGTGTTGCTACTCTGTGAGCAGGTGTTGTCAGGGTCAGCGCTTTAGATGCCGCAGACCTAGACGCCATCACCAAACAGGTTTCAAAAGGCTGGACTATGAAGAGGACACGAACAGTTCAAACCAAAGGGTTAATTTGCCTCCAGACAAAAAGGAAAGAGAGGGGGGGGAAAGGAAAAGTGCTACTTTTTAATACATTCCCTTGTATGCAAATGTGAATATCTGCACCAGACTTGGCCTCGAAATTTCACGGCAGCGAATGGTTGGAGAATTACTGCTTTATTGATTAGCTTCTGTAGAGATGCACCATCCCATATCCATATGAGATGTAATATTATCCAGAAACATTAATCATCCTGACAGAAACAAATTGTGCAAGGCACCCTCAACTTTGAAAAACAAAAAATGTTTGTGTGTGAATGCAGTATTTATTGGAGGGACAGTGTAAAACACTTCCATCGTCTTGTCTGGTCAGGTCTCCACAGAAAACTTGGTACTGTCCCAAGCCTGTCAACCCCTATGCTGATGAGGGCAAAAAAAGACCAACACTTTTTCATCATTTATTTTCCTGGAATGATCATCTAAAATGCACTTATTTTCCATCTTTGTAAAAAAAAAAATGGTTGACTGAAAATCTATATTGTGCTGCCAGCCACACACTTTGTCCATTTGTTTTGTACACCCCTAAAAATGAACATAATCAGTCTTAAAAATGAATGTAATATGTTTTATCATTATTTTGTTTTGGTTTTTATTGTACTGTTTGTTGTCTAACATGTAACAATGTTTTTTCTCATAGCCCCCGTTGATACTTTCAATTCAATGTATTTATATAATGCCAAATCACAACAGTTACCTCATGTTACTTTACACATGAAGGTCCCATTCATAAATGAAAACAGAAAACCAACTAAACCCCACATGAGCGACGGAGGAAAGGAAAAACTCTTTTGGGAGAAGAAAGCTTGAAGAGAGCCCAGGCTCTGTGGGCAGCTGTTGTCTCGACTGGTTGGGTTGAGATAGAAAAATAGTGACAGATGGTAGATCAAGCCAGAAAACAGAAGTGTTTATCTTAGTCCAAGGAACATAAAGGGGTGTCTCTGACAGATATTAACTTATCAGGGGTCAGTGTTAACAATATGCATTTAAACAAAGGTGGTTTTTGAGTTGACTTTTAAATAAAGAGAGGGTGTCTGCCCCTCGGATGGAGACATGGAGATGGTTCCATAACAGAGAAGCCTGATGACGGAAGGCTCAACCTGCTATTCTATTTGTAAAAGTTCTAGGACTGGCAAAGTGTCAGTTTTGGGAGTGCAGTGTTCTATTGCGTTGATACGGTACGAGGAGACTTTAAGAGATACTTGTGCCGGACCGTGTATTGTGCTTTATATGTAAGGAGAATTTTAAACTTAATTCTAAATGGTACAAGTGACCAGTTCAGTGAGTCTAATACGGGTAGAATATGATCTCTTTTTCTGGTTCCGGTTAAGACTCGTGCCGCAGTATTTTGGACCAATTCATGGGTTTTTAAAGATTTCTTAGGGCAACTTTTTACTGTAACAGAGTTACAGTTATCCAACCTGGAGGTCAAAAAAGCATGAACATGTTTTTCAGCATCTGGTAATGGCAGGAATTTTCAGAATATTTTGAATGTTTAGTAAATGTTAAAATACTGGTTTTGTAAATTAGTCCTTTCTGCTGCTTGTCGATTCTCAGGCTCATGAACAATTAGCAATTGAAGTCAAGAAAAACATGGCTCCTTGTCCGGATTTCGCTCTGAACATTTTTTGACAAACTGGAGTGAGCACAAAAAGTACAAAAAAAACAAAACTTTTACAGTCGCCAAATGCAGGACAGATATGTTCGTTTGTGTTGAAAATGTTGTGCATGGATTCAGATTAATTTTTAGGGAATTGTCGGAAATGAGAGATGGAAAAAATAATAAATTTTGGAGGTGATCCGGCTCATTGTCTGGATCCAGTCTTCGGTAATTGCCAGTTCAAGGTGTACTTTGCCTGAACATTCCCAGTGACCATGTTGCAGCGTGTTATTTGGTTGCTGGTTGCTCTTATATTTTTGCTTTGCTTCTGTCTTTTTCAGTCATTTGTAGTCTGATTTGTTGTCAGTAGTTTGTGACAATCACAGATTCCGTATATCCTCAATGTTGACCCCAGAATTTATTTTTTATCCGAAGTGTTGAACTGTCCTGCTTTCCGAGAAGATCTGGGAGGAAACCATAAAATTAAAGAGATTACCCCGCGCAGAAGGGTATATCAGGATAAAGTTGATAATCTTCAAACCATCTGAAAATCTGACCCTGTCTAACTTTAGTTGCAAAGAAGAAAATTAGCCTAATTATGCACCCCATTTAAATAATTGCTTTGTTTCATGTTGACCAAAGTTTGTTTTTACTTGATAGCCATAAACTTGCCTCAATCCAAAAATAATTCTGCCCTTTGGTTAGGTAACTAATTTGTGTTTTATGTTGTGATAATATTGGTTTCAGGCCTTTTCTAGCATGATGCTCTTGCATCCTGTTCTCTCTAGCTACATTGGCCTGGAACTAAACTATGGTATTGGCTCACCTCAGGCAAAGGCATTCTATTTCTCAATTTGCATTGTCTGATCTTGTGGGCTAATGAAATGATAAGAGAACAGGATGTGACAGTCTTTCCAATGTGTCAACCATCTTTTCCTTTCACCTCAGTTTCAATTAAGAGGTCGGACTTAAGGCTGTCTTCATCTGAGGATATTCATAGTCACATCTGATTTAGTAGATTTTGTCCACTTCGAAATATTGCAATCCTTGCAAATGATTGCAATACAATGCATTGTGGACGGTGGGCATCATTTTAAGACCACAGCATTTGTATCAGAGTTGTAGACACATACACAAAGTAAAAAACACACGCAGTACACAAAGCTCCGAATTTTACGGCTTAAAGAGAAGACTGTCGTCATTTTGGCGATATGGCTGAGGTGCCGTGCACACAAATCTACTCCATGTTCGATATTATACATTATTAAAAATTAAACGTGGCCTTTGCTAGAACTGCCACCGGACACAGGAACCTCCAGTCAAATGCTGGTTACATTTTGGAATATAACCGATATTTTTGGAAAAAAAGTGCCCTCTAAAGTCACAAGAACTCCACAATTTTACTAAACTTCTACTCTGTTTTTCTCTGTTTGATACTGTAAATGCAACATTATAATCAAAATACATTTGCCTCATATTTAAATTTAGATTGAAATTCACAATGACTGAATTAATTTATAGATTATTCTCATGGGGTGCATTGGTACGGAATTATGCGTTAATCGTCAAGATTAAGTCTCTGCTGAAGTGAATCAGGCCCTTCCCACTCAAAAAGTGGCACTGCTACTTTGGTGTGCACTTGTGAGTCTCAGGTAATTACAGCATCTGTTAATAGCAAAGGGAGATTGTTTTTCATCTCCACATGGTTGCCACTCCAGAAAACCAATTACCCAGGGGAATACTATTGTAAATCTCAAAGACTAATTTGTCATTCTGCCTCAAAAGACACAGTAACACACAAACTCGTACCAGTGAAAGTGTGTATCGTTTGTCCACATAAAGTTTAAACACAACATCATAATATATTTTTAAGGTTTTTGGCTTGCAGTTAATGTGTTTGAAGTTTTTACAGTGGCAATCTATAAGATCTTGGGTAATTACAAAGAATAACAAAGGCAATCACGAGAGACGTAATTGTAATTGGCGCATCCGGAAATGCAACCACAAAACAACCCTATTAAATAGGTCGTAGTAGTAGACCTAGTTTCTGTGTTCAAACGGCCTGCTGCTATTTTGGGGATCAGGACTTGCGCGTGTGGGTGACTCAGATGCAAAAAAACAGTACAGTACAGTGTATGCATCACTTAGAGCACTGCTGTTACTCATGTTTAGCAGATGCCGGTATCCTAGCTGCTACAAGCTGTTGTCCTTTCCCAAAATGTCAGCAATGCATAAATGAATGTCTTTAGTAATGTGACTTGATACAGCCCAATTATTTAGATGAATATATGCTGTGATTTGCATTAAATGTTGATTAAGCGTTTCAATTTAGTGCATCCCTCCCCCTTTCCCTGACCTCAATCTACCCTGTCTTTTGAATCCACTGTGATGACTTGGAGTTGTATTTTCTTCACTCTGGCTCCTCTTTTGCTCCAACTGCAGCGCTTTGGTGAAAATCTTTAAGCCGATTGAAGTATATGTTTAGGGAGAAAAAAAATCTCAGCAAGAAAAGGGAGCTTTCTTTTCCTGAAACGGTGCCATATTGCCTTTACAGCAATGCCTGAACTCTTTCATTTATATTGCCAGTTCTTTAAACTACCGTGTCTAATTGCAATGGCATTTTTAATTAAAAGTCAAGGATATGTGGTTGCATGTGCAGGGAGACTAATCTGTTCTTCCTTCCACCTTCCCTTATGCAAGCTATCTTCCATCTATCTGAGTAATGAGAAAACAGAAGGTGTGACACTAGCCTTGTTATTTGTCTTTCTTGGAGCACATTTGTGTGATTTTACGATTAGCAACCAAACCCTTGGCCAACTCTATCGCTACAAGACCTTGTACATTACTTAAAATAACAAGCTTCAAGCTATTTACAACACATAGACTAGATTCTAGTAAAGGGGCCGCCAACCCGTTGATCACGAGCAACCAGTCAATATTTGGGACTTGCCATATTAATCACAGTTGTAAATTCCTTAAAGGTTTAAATTCAGTGTAGGCACAGTTCAGGGCTGACGTCATGTTTCAGGTCACCTTTGCACAGCAGCTAAGGGTCATTCTTAGGACCAATGTGGTGAAAATGGCTTCAGTAGGGGAATTTACTGTTTGAAAGTCATGTCCATTTTGTAAACTTTCTATGCCATCCATTCCCAAATGTTCTCAATTGGATTTGGATTAGGGGAATGTGCAGGATGGTCCAAAAGAGTGAAGTTTCAGTTGGCATTGTGAAATGCAGTGTAGTCCTGTTGAAAATCCCCGTTATTAACACATAGATGGGGGCCCTCAGTCATTAAGGATTCTCTATGCAACATCTCCACATAGCCAAATGCCATTTGACGCCCATGCACAACCTGAAGCTCCACTGTTCCATTCAAGGAAAAGATCCTGATGGCACCCCCTCCACTGTGCACATTTTTTATGTAGTTAGCCTGTGTCAGAAAATATGTTTGAGCAACCCATTTGATTATGTGTGGTTTGTAGAATCCCAACTATACTAATTACAAGTGGCCTCATGCTGAGGTTTTTTGCCAGTGACTTGAATGTTCCTTGAGTGAAGATCCGGCACTGTTGTTTTTCACAAATGACTACATTTACCTACCATCATGCCTAAACCAAGCGATAGGCGGAGCTATAGTGTTGTTAGATACAAATATTGTCACACTTCAATCAGAAAAAAGTGGATTCATTTGCAATTGTTTTTCTTGGTGGGCTCAAGACCTTCATGTGAGCAGTGTCGTCTTTCTACTGCTCCAAAGTTGAACAGGTCTTAAATGTCTTGACTTGGTGGAGACTTGATGGAGAAACTAGACCGACATTGTATTTTTCCTGGCGAAATAATTATTTCAGTATGAAAAATGCATAGCCACAGACCACATGGAACCACACCACCCAAGACTGAGACCAGTTACCCAAGCAGCTGAAAAACAAACCTGTTAGTTCACTGTAAACTTGTTTTTTTTTCGAAGGAAACAGGAAATATGAGTATTCTCATATCACATAATTAATGTATTAGCCGATGGCTGCAGGATTAGCATAGAATGTCATGCTGTTCACATCACAGAGCTTTAGGAACTTCATCATGTTATAGTTGGGACTGACAGAGAAAGGGAGTTGTACTTGCGGCTTCATGCAGAGGACCCAGTGACAAAACTTATAGCTGTGAAATCAAAGCCTTGCCTGTAGGCAAGCAAACTCCCAAAGGTGGCCCAAAATTGCAGCAAAACCCAGTTGATTCCAGGTCACACAACCTTCCGTTGGAGAACAGACTCTGGCGGGCTTTACAGCTGCTGTCTTTTCAACACCTAAGGGAAAATAGAAGCTGACATTCTATTGAGCAAAGATTGAAGATTGAAAGAGAGGCTTGTCCCCATTAGCCCCGTTTATTATATTTAAACGGAAAATCAATGAAACATAATTTATACCATTAATACTAGAAAGAAAACCATTAAACAATGCAGTATATAATAAGCAGACCAGTTAAACCACCTAGACAAGCTGGTGTTTTTTAAATTATAACAATATTTGCCGTCTCACGAGACATCCAACTCACAAGATTGGATCCACAATAACGAGGCAAATATATATTAAATACACAAATAAATATACTAAATAATATAGTACAGTAATACACCTCACTGTTTTTCTCTTATCTACTTGCCTTTGTCTATTTACATCTGGGTTGTTCCGTTTTCCGTTGACATTGATATCATAAAAAACCCTATGTATAATTAAAAAAAAAACATGTACATACATATTTATTTAGGAGAATGGTGGTGTTAGTATCAACATTTAATCGTTTAGCTTTTTCTAGTTACATCAATGCTTTTTTCTCTTTTTCCACATTGCCAAGTTTTTCCATCCATCCATCCATCCATTTTCCTCCGCTTATCCGGGTCCGGGTCGCGGGGGCAGCTGCTTCAGTAGGGAAGTCCAGGAGGCCTTCTTCCGACTGGGCATGCCTCACCAACACCTCACCAGGGAGGCGCCCGGGAGGCATCCGGACTAGATGCCCGAACCACCTCAACTGGCTTCTTTTGATGTGAAGGAGCAGCAGCTCTACTCTGAGCTCCTCCCGGATGGCCGAGCTCCTCACCCAATCTCTTAGGGTGAGTCCAGCCACCCTACCAAGGAAACTCATTTCCGCCGCTTGTATCCGCGATCTCATTCTTTCGGTCATGATCCATAACTCATGACCATAGGTGAGGGTGGGAACGTAGATCGATCGGTAAACAGAGAGCTTTGCCTTCCGGCTCAGCTCTCTCTTCACCACGACGGTCCGGTACTGCGCCCGCATTACTGCAGATGCTGCACCGATCCGTCTGTCGATCTCACGCTCCAACCTTCCCTCACTCGTGAACAAGAACCCGAGATACTTGAACTCCTCCACCTGAGGCAAGACCTCACTCCCAACCCGGACGGTACAGTCCACCCGTTTCCAACTGAGAACCATGGCCTCGGATTTGGAGGTGCTGAGTCTCATCCCAGAAGCTTCACACTCAGCTGCAAACCGCTCCAGTAAATGCTGAAGGTCACAGCCTGATGAGGCCATAAGGACCACATCGTCTGCAAATAGCAGAGATGAGATCCTAAGGTCACCAAGCTGGACTCCCTCAACACCTTGACTGCGCCTAGAAATTCTGTCCATAAAGATTATGAACAGAATCGGTGACAAAGGGCAGCCTTGGCGGAGGCCAACGTTCACTGGAAACAAGCTCGACTTACTGCTGGCAATGCAAACCAGGCTCCTGCTTTGATTGTACAAGGACCGAATGGCACGTAGTAGCGGGCCACCAATCCCGTACTCCTGGAGCACCCCCCACAGGACACCACGAGGGACACGGTCGAATGCCTTTTCCAGGTCTACAAAGCACATGTAGACCGGTTGGGCAAATTCCCACATACCCTCGAGTACCCTTGCAAGGGTGTAGACCTGGTCCAGTGTTCCGCGACCGGGACGAAAACCACATTGCAGCTCCAGTAACCGAGGTTCGACTAACGGTCGTGCCCTTCTCTCCAGCACCCTGGAGTAGACTTTCCCAGGAAGGCTGAGGAGTGTGATCCCCCTATAGTTGGAACACACCCTCCGGTCACCCTTTTTAAAAAAAGTCCAGAGGTACTGTTCCTGACTTCCATGCAATGTTGTAGAGGCGTGTCAACCAACACAGTCCCCCAACATCCAGATCCTTGAGGAATTCAGAGCGGAACTCGTCTACCCCCGGAGCCTTGCCACTGGGGAGTAATTTATCTACCCCAATTACCTCAGCCCCGGTGATAGAATTGCCAAGTTTTTGTTTATTTTATTTCTGCTACATTCCAGAAATGGCCCTTGTGTCACACTTTGGACACGCACACATGCTTTACCAATAGGGTGTGGTGCAGCAAGGTGTCGAAGAATTGTGTCCAAACTTTCTTAGTTCTTTTGGTCATGGGCTGAGACAAATGCAGTGATCTTAAATATAACCACTCTGTGATTAAGGTTGCAGACATGTCCAGTCATTTACTTTGGTTGATCTCACAAATCTTAAGTAAAATTTGACCAAAAGACATCAAGTAGCAAGCAAGCAACTGCTTAACTGTTGGACAAAACACACGTCACTTGCTGATGCTGTGAATACCAACATGGGTTGGATTAAGTGCCCAAAGCGCTTAATGTGCGCTTCCAATGATGCCTTGAAAACTGCCACTTCCATAATACTGTTTAATCATTCATAGTCTTGGTTGGCTTCTTGCTGCTCTGTTCTCACAATACAAATAAAAAATCTTGTCACGTTTTAATCGACACCCCTATTAATATAAATTCAGTTTCACATTCCAAATATGTAAATATTTTTAAAGGACTCCTTTGGTGGCATACGGCCATTCACCTAAGAAAGTCGAACATTTCAAAAAAAAAATTTTTTTATCAGATTGAAAACCAAATTAGAACACATACTAAAAAAAAAAAAATTCAAAACTTTTATGAAGAGGACAGAAAAACGTAATGATTTTTTTTCTTTCCCACCAGTACAATCTCAAACAAGGACAGGGTAGTTTGGACCCATGACTTATTTTAATAAACCATATTGCATGTTTTAAGGTGAAATAGTCAAGAGGCGAGTGGTGGTTAGAATAACAGAAGAACTGCAGAGAACATTCAAAATCTCTCGGTAACATTTTTCGAATTTTATAATGATAGACTGCAAACGTGTTTTTCAACTTTTTGACTGTACAAATTTTGTAACATGTTGTAGATAAGTAAAATACAATATCATTCATTTAGATTGAATGTGGAGGTACATTTGTGTGATTATAGCCTTAGTTGTTGACTAAGGTTGTAGGTGAAAAAAAAAATCCTCTGACTCAATTATGTAACTCTTGTATGACTAAAAGTACAATTTGGTTAAGGTCATTGAAGAACTCTGAAGAACAAATTGGCCACCCAAGCAATATTAAAAAAATACTGTAACCTTGACGTGTAACCTAATCAAAAGAGTAAAAATCGTAGCTCAGTTAAATAAACATCCTTAGGCGAGGATCAGAAATTGTTATCGGGGTATTATTTACTGTAGTTGATGAAGGGAGAACATATCAAAAAAGTTGAGCCAAAACCCAAGAACAACACCCACACCTGTTTATGCTTTCTCTTTGACCTCCGTAATGTGAATTTAGCACCATTTGGATATGCTGAGCTATCACAGTAGAATAATGTGTTCTGTCTGGCACTTGCTCCCGAGAGGATGAATCAGCTAGAATGACTGTAACATTCTATGCATGCGCGAGTGATGGCAGGGTAGGGTTCGGGGGGGATTTACAGCAGCGGGGTCTGTCCTTACTTGGACTTCCAGAACGCTGTATAGTTTAGTGCTGAGCAAGAGGTTAGTAGTGTAAATTTGTCAGACTGATTCACCTGCTTTGTGCTTTTTGGCAATGAGAGCAGGATCTGGTCTCAGCTCTCAGAATGGCTTTGATGCCACTTTGCATATGGAATTTAGATTTGGGAATAAACCAAATTGCATGTATTTGACAGCTAGTGATAAATAACAACTTTCCAAAAGTGTGTACAATAACTGTTACGGTGTAGTGGAAAAAAAACATTTGAACACACTGAAGTGCTCAGAACAAAAAATTATTCTGTTCATTGTTTTTAACTATGATAACTTACATGAAATTGAAATAATTGCAAAATCTACAGTGCATGTTCCCCCAAAAAGGAGGTCTTCTGAGTAAGCTCCTGTGACAGACCCATATATTACTATAGAATAGAATGTTGTATCCTGCCAGTAAATTACTCCTAACAAATACACACCAACATTTACCAATACAGTCATAATTCAGCCATCCATCTCTGCTTAGCAAAGGTTAGGTTGTGGGGGCAGCAGCCTAAGCAACGAAACCCAGACTTCCCTCTCCCCGGCTACCTCATCCAGCTCCTCCCAGGGGATCCCTATGAGTTGCCAGGCCAGTTAAGAGAAATTATCTCCTTGTTCTAGGTCTTCCCCAAGGTCTCCCCAGGGAATTATTTGTGAGGCATTCTGACCAGATGCTCGAGCCACCTCATTTGGCTTCTCTCGGTGTGGAGGAGCAGCGGCTCTACCCTTTCTGCCAGTTTCTGCCAGATGACAGAACATCTCACCGTGCCACACTATAGAGGAAACTCATTCTGGTCACTTATAACTGCGATGTTGTCCTTTCGGTCACTACCCAAAGCTCATGACCATATGTGAAGGTAGAAACGCAAAACCACATGGTAAATTGAGGTCTTTACCTCCTAATGAAAACTCTAAATCCCCTAACCCTAAAACCTAAGTGAAAAAATATGAAAACAGTAGCCACTAACATGGGTAAAGTACTAGTGAAACAAAATAGCCTTTACATTTCTAAACCCACAACCCGAAGACAATGTCAGACATATTTTTAGATATTTGCATTCATTTATTTTCTATCGCTTATCCTTTTCAGGATCATGGGTGACCTAGAGCCCAGCTGACTTTGGGCAAGTGGCAATAATTAGTCAATTTTTGAACAGATACAGGCAGACAAACATTCACACTCACATTTACAGTTTGGACAATTTGGAGTCTTTAGTGAACCCACACAACATCCAACTGTGGGAAGAAACCGGACTGCCCGGAGAAAATCCACAGAAGTACAATGGAGAACATGATCTGCCCATCTCAAGCCCCAGGTCAGCTGCATAGGCTCGCACCTCTGTTACCCTCAATTGGATAATTGTAAAGAAACTTGGATGGATTTGTAATGGGCTTGATAATACCTGTTTTAGCCAATGGAAAACTGGTTCAAAATTTTAGTCAGGAGATTTGGACAGTCTGGGTTAAAATAAAAAACATGGAGTTTGCATGTTCTCCCTGTGCGTGCATTGGTTTTCTCCAGGTACTCCGTATACCTCCCACATTGCAAAACATTTGCATGTTAGGTTAATTGGTGACTCTAAATTGTTCATAGGTATGAATAAGTGTAAAAATTTGCTTGTCTTGATTCCAGTCCAGAGTGTACCCTGCATCCCAGCCAAAGTCAGATGGGATGGGCTCCAGCGTACCGGATTAAGGGGCATGAGGATTAAGGGGCATAGAAAATTAATTATTTAATTATAATTATTATAAAATTATTGTTTTGCATCATGTCAAGTCACGTCTCTGGTTTGACGACAGAGGGTGTGACAATAATGTCCCCACAGTGTTTTCTGCTCTTTAATAACTTTAGTCTGGCCTGAACACATCAATTGCACTGTAATTGCAGCACCATAAATTAGGGGTGTCACGGAACACTTAGTTCACTAGACAAGACAAAAATTGGGTTTACAAGAATGAGACAAAATTTTAGCATTTTTATGAAAAACATCAATAGAAAAAAATGACTGAACAAACATTTTAATTTAACTTGGTCAAAAAACAATGCAGGTACATTTTGAAATGTTCAATGTACCCTACATTATTATAAAAAACTATCATTGTTTTACACCAAAATAACCATTAATGTTATAAAATGAAATAATGATTGTGGAAGATGGGAACAGTACCTCTGGACTGGCAGACCAGAGGGTGTGGTCCAACTATAGGGGATCACACTCATATATAATGTACATATATAGACTGCTCACTTCCTCATATATAGAGGAACACTTTGAAAACACGAGATCTAAACATGGGAAAAATTTATCTTGAATATCTTTCCTGATAATAAGTAGGTGATGTATTAGTAACAAAAGGATGCCACATAATTTAATAGAAATGAAAATGATCACCTCACAGACAGGAAAATCAAAGACAGCTCAAAAATGAAAGTGAATAAATGATGCAGCAGACTGATCCATTTTGCCAAAATGTCATTGTAGCAACTCGAAGTGATTCTCAGTAGTTTGTGTGGCCCCCACGTGCTTGTATGCATGCTCCTAATGAGACCACGGATGATGTCCTGGAGGATCTCCTCCCAGATCTGGACCAGGGCATCACTGAGCTCCTGGACAGTCTGAGGAGCAACCTGGTGTCGCCGGATGGACCTAAACATAATGTCCCAGTGTTCTGTTGGGTTTAGGTCAGGTGAACGTGGGGGCCAGTCAATGGTATCAATTCCTTCATCCTCCAGGAACTGCCTGCTTACAATAGCCTCATGAGGTCAGGAATTATCGTGGACCAGGAGGACCCAGGTCCCACTGCACCAGCGTAGGTTCTGACAAGGGCTCTAAGGATTTCATCCCGATACGTAATAGCAGTCAGGGTGCCATTATCTAACCTGTAGAGGTCTGTGTGTCCTTCCAGGGATATGCCTCCCCAGACCATCACTGACCCACCACCAAACCTGTCATGCTGAATGATGTTGCAGGCAGCATAACATTCTCCACGGCATCTCCAGACCCTTTCACGTCTGTCGCGTGTGCTAAGGTTGAACTTGCTCTCATCAGTGAAGAGTGGCGTAGTTGCCAATTTTGGTGGTCTACGGCAAATGCCAATTGAGTTCTACAGTCCTGAGCAGTGAGCACAGGGCCCACTACAGGACGTCGGGCCCTCAGGCCACCCTCATGGAGCCTGTTTCTGATTGTTTGGTGAGAAACAGTCACACCAGTGGCCTGCTGGAGGTCATTTTGTAGGACACTGGCAGTGCTCATTCTGATTCTCCTTGCACAAAGGAGCAGATACCGATCCTGCTGAGGGTTTAAGGACCTTCTACGGCCCTGTCCAGCTGTCCTGGAGTAACTACATGTCTTCTGGTATCTCCTCCATGCTTTTGAGACTGTGCTGGGAGACAGAAAACCTTCTTGTATGGTGTATGGTGTGGTACGTATTGATGTGCCATCCTGGAGGAGTTGGACTACTTGTGGAACTTCTGTAACATCAGGGTACCTCACCATGCTATCAACAGAGATGTTGATCCAAGCCAAATGGAAAAACTACCCCAGTAGAAAGTCGGTCAGTAAAAAATCAGCCAATAAAGATGAGGAGTCAGTGGCCTGCAAAAACCATTCCTGTTTTGGGGTCTGTCTCATTGTTTCCCCTCCATAGGGTGATCATTTTCATTTTTATCAAATTAAGTGACATCATTTTGTTACTAATATACCACGTACTTATTATCAGGAAAGATTTTCAAGATCATTTCCCCCCCCGTGTAGATTTGATGTGTTTGCAAAGTGTTTCTGTAATTTTTTGGAGCAGTGTATATATATATATATGTATGTATGTATGTATGTATGTATGTATATTCAGTATATGTGTATATACAGTGTATGTGTGTGTGTGTTTATATACTGTACATATACTGCATATGTATGTGTATATATATATGTTATCTGCTTTTATTGGGGCATCCAATCTAAGCAAGCATTGTTAGATCAGCACTATCTCATTGCCCTAACAATGGTCAACAGATTCTCCTCCCAGAATGTGAGAAAACGCTTAGCATCTAAATGAGACTTGTTATGTCATAGGTCAACACCATGCTGCTGATAATAATGAGCAGAAAAGGTGAATCCCTTATTGGAGGATTTGGGTTTGCACTGTGTGCACCTCGGCCACGTTGCCCTTGAAAGAGAAATTCTCATTATGGGGAGTCAGAATGCAGGAGGATCACATTGAAAATTAAATATGCTTATTAAAGGTGATGGATAAATGGATTATGTTTTAATTGGTCTGTTATTATAAGTGGTTGCTTGGATTGTCCTTCGCAGACTATTGATCTTAGGACTGAGGTTGATTAAGAAGTGCAAAGAATTATTGAGTTTCAGAGTGCAAAGGGAATATATAGTGATGTAATTAAAGTCTAATTTTAGTATAAATAATACATAGTTTGAACATTACTATATATTGCTATTTACGTATGTATATATATAGCAGATATATGTAATATTAATATATAGTATGTACAAAATGACATCCTACAACATGTTAAAAAATTCCAGAATTTCCATCATTTTAGTAACAATACATCAGCGTAAGTGATGTTGAAAGGTCCTGAAATAATTCCAGCAGAGATTTTAGACCAGGGGTCGGCAACCTTTACCATCAAAAGAGCCAGTTTGTCCCCTTTTCCAGTAAAAAAAATGTTTGGGAACCGCAAAATATTACAAAACTTATAAACTTTTAAAAACGCTGTTGTAATACCTTATTTTTTTCAAAGTTTTCAAACCTTGGGCGTGCCACCTGAGGTGATCCGACGTTATGACAGGGGGAGTGCGGGGCTACCATGAACACTTTTTATTATTACCATATTTTTCGGGCACTGGGGCACTGAAAATCATTTTATCTCCGAAAGGGGAGTGCTGCAAAAAAGTTCGACAAACAAAAGCGCAGCTACACTAGTACCTATATGTGTAAAAGGCAACTGTAAGATAAAAAAGCCAATCAGAGTGACCTGCATGTCATTGTTTGCTCAATACCGGTTATTTCTGCACTGAACTGTCATCAATAACCATTCTATTGATCCTGTTCTTGACTGTCTTTGCAAAGAAAGACATTCTTTTATTTTTTAATAATTTTCTGTTTATTTTTTAAACTTGTCTTATTGTAGATCAAACCAAATATTGTCTAGTATTCATGAAGTTGCATTGGGCCACAAGTGTCTTCAGTTTACTGTTTACCGTTTAGCTGTACTTTTCACAAAGACACAGACTCAAATGATCATATTCGTATCTGTTATACTACAACACTCTCTGGATGAAAACTTCACAAATGTTAAGCAAACATGGCACACTATGTAAATAATGTATTTTTGTTCATGTGCGTAACTTAGAACACTCGCTCTTCTAAGCAAGTAAAAATGAATGCTCAAAAAATTATGTCTGTAGTTTCTGATGGAATATGATGAACAGTTTTTGCGAATATGTATTTATGTAGCTTTAATTTAAATTCCGCACGGTGGCTGAGTGGTTAGCACATTGGCCACACAGTCAGGAGATCTGGAAAAACCTGGGTTCAAATCTCCGTTGGGCATCTCTGTGTGGACTTTGCATGTTCTCCCCGTGCGTGTGTGGGTTTTCTCCGGGTACTCCGGTTTCCTCCCACATTCCAAAAGCATGCATGTTAGGTTAATTGGCCACTCTAAATTGTCCATAGGTATGAATGTGAGTGTGATTGGTTGTTTGTCTATATGTGCCCTGCGATTGACTGGCGACCAGTCCGGGGTGTACCCCGCCTATCCCCGCCTGCTGGGATAGGCTCCAGCATCCCCGTGACCCTAAAGAGGATAAGCGGTACAGAAAATGAATGAAATGAAATGAATAATTTAAATTCATCTTGAATCCCCAGGGTAGACCTAGGACAAGATAGAGGGATTATGTTTCACAGCTGGCCTGAGAGCGCCTCGGGAACTTCCGGAAAAAACTAGAAGAGGTTGCAAGAGACCAGAAGGTCTGGGCTTCCTACACAGACTGCTTTCTCTGTGACCCAAACCCGGATAAGTGGAAGAAAATGGACGGATTCCTTACAGGAATAAACATTTTACAATAGCCCCCTTTTAATCATGTTGATTTTAAAAATAAATTGTCCCTTTATACTAGATGCCAGTTCTATTAATTAGGAATGAGTTATATTTCATAAACAAAAAAATCTTAAATCTTACAGACATTAGATCTTACATACATTAACAACAGAGCAGTAACAATGCTGGAACAGTCCAAATTAATCCAGTCTAATTTAACAGTGTAAAGTAAAACTGCACTTTTTGGGGAATTTTGCCCATCATCCACAATTCTTATGTGAGACTTGAACACACGTCTTTTTTTGTGTGTGTTCTAAAGATATAAAAATAGACAAAAAGTGACAGCTAAGAATGCACATAACAGGATGCAACTATTCTGCCTATAACGCCTTCTGAAAAACGGCAAAACCGTTCCATTTCCATAATGTGACCCACATATTAACCAAGCCACAGCGACATTATTATTATTATTATCATTGTTCGGCCAGAAAACTACTTTACTGGTGGAGTGACATCTTGTTGTAGTAGTAGTATTACGCACCTGTTACTACATGGTTACAGCATGGATGCTCAAACGTTTTTGAAGGTGTTTTAATAGCAGGCTTTCTAAGCAGAATAGGTGTGGCCCGTTTGTTTGCTTCAGCTTACAAAATTAGTTTAACATTAAACTAATGGTAAAATGTTAACAGAGGTTAACATTTCATGTGAGTATACTTTTCTATTCCAGAAAAACGCCAAAAAAAAGGCAAAAACGACACGCTGGATGGATTCTTCCTTTGTCATGTCGAAATCCAAAAATTAGTTGTCGAACTTGCCAAAACATATTTTTTTCGGAATTTCCTGATTTACCGTATTTTAAGGCGCATGCTAAAACATACGGTCTAAAAGAAAGGCAACAAAAGCAAAAGAGTGAGTTTAGTTTAACTTTATTCTACTATTTCACAATAAACTGACTGTATTTTTTAATCACTCTTCTCCCATCTTCTTTTTTTTTTTTTTTGTCTTGTCCAGCATCATAACAGCTGAATGGGAGTCAAGCTGCCTTTAAATGCTGAGCAAAATTTCTTTGCCAAGGGAGATTTCATAATCCAAATGAGTCTCCGTTGACATTTGACTGCGTTTATTATGAATTTTGTTGCGCCACATTTCGATGCCGGACCTGACCTGAAAAGGGGACGGGTAGGGGGTGGGGGATATAAGAAAGGGTGTGTCACGATACGTTGATGCTCGGCTAGCTCGGCGCGGCATAGCGAGAACCCCGGGGAGGGAGCGAGCAGGACGTCAGGCAGGTAAGTGCGAAAAGAGTCTTTAATGGATGATGCTGCGAAGCAGCGAAGAAAAACACAAACCGGTCCACAGGAAAGCGAGGCACAAATGACATCCAACTCGCACAAAGGCAAAATGGCAAAAATGCAACAAATGCAAAAAGGCTCAAAGGCAAAAAGGCTCAAAGGCAGCACTGACAGTAATGACAACAAAATGACAAAATGGCAATGTCCCGACAAACTGAAGGTGCACACACCTGAACTTAAATAGCACAAAACACAAGTGAAGAACAGGTGTGTCTAATCAAAAGAAAACTAGCAACAAAACAGGAAACCACCACAACAAAGGAAACCCCACTTAAAACCTACACTGTCACGGGAACAACACCCGGATCGTGACAGGGTGCAGAAGAACCTCACAAACATATTTCAACCATATTACAAACAACCGTGATAATCAAGATTTCCGCAGCAACCAGAACCGTCACAGAGCAAAATGAGCAAAAATACAGGGGAAAGAAGAAAATAATAATAATAATAATGATAATACTAATATTCATGTACACACATTCATATACATACATATACACACACATATATATACATGTATACATGCACATATTCGTACACG
>QODF01000002.1:1446022-1514683 GCA_024372805.1 Oostethus manadensis | reverse complement strand
GCCCCGGACGCTCAGCGACCGCAGCCCGGGAGCAGCCTCACCCAGATGTTACACACTAGCCACCATGCGCGCCACTGTAGGAGACCCCGGCGGCCCACACCCCCGAACACCGCCACCGCCATCCCCACCCCGTATCAGAGAGGAACCCGGGCAACACACCCCACCACTCGAAGAGGCAGCAACCATCCAGGCACAATCACACACCTCACCACTGCCCCCTGTGCCCACACCCATGTTCAATCCCCTGCACCCAACATACAACATACACACAAACACACTGACACACACCTGCACACCCACCCACACCCGCCCAACCCCCTGTACACTCCCCCAACCCTGGTCCTCCCAGGCACCAATCCGGCACCGGGACGCGCACCCATCCACCCCCACAGCTCACAGATCTTCTCCCATCTTCTAAATCCATCTTCTGCATCTGAACTGAATAGCTGAGCAATCTCGCCATCTAACATGCCGGATTCCCTCTCATCATTGTTGGCCGTCAGTCTCGTTGTCAGTCGGCTGTTCAGCAATGATGCCGGCTTTCGCAAAAGAGTTAAAGCAGCTACCTTAGCCCAGCGCTCAGCAAAAATGTTGCTTTGCAGCATACCAATAGCATGGTAGAGGTAAGTGTACGTTTTACGTATTGTACTGTACTGCACTTTGCTGCGTATTAAAGGTAAGAAACTTTTAGAATGTTAACTCCATGTACATTCTATTTCAGGTTTTATTATTACATTACATTTGTATTACAATACTTGTATTAAACACAAGTATTCTACAGTATTAAATGTGAAGCACCGTGTTTTTTCCATTGTATGAGGGGTCTTCCGGGTCAGCGGAACGAATTAGCCAATTTACATGTTGAATGTTGTTCGGGTTACAAAAAAATGTGTCTTACAAAAATCTTTTTGGAATGAATTAATTTTGTATCCCAGGGTCCCACTGTACTATTATTACTTACTGCCCTTACTGCCTTGGCTTCATGGATTTATTTTCTAACACCTGAAAACACATGACACTTGGCCTTCCATCATTGTTCTCAATGTAACCAAACTTAACATAAGACCAGTTTGGACTTTACACCCCATGAGAAGAGGATGGACTAAATATTTGTCCATTGTGCTATTTAAATCAGCAACAAGAGTTGCACATTTAGTGTGTCTTGAGCAAGGGTCCCATTTACCTGGTGCGTCAGCGTTTTCAATTCGCAAGCCTCGTGCTTTCTACTCACAGTTATGGATTTTTTAACAAGACGCCACAACTTAATTTATTGCAAAAAAAATCACAGTTTGAGAATCCTTGTTGTAGAACACAACAAAAATAATGGGGTGGGCATGACAACACCATTTTATTGCAAAATACACCAAACTGAATTGTAAAACGGAATAGAAGGAAAAAAACCTAGTTCACGGAGCTTTATTTAGAGACGATGGACGGTAGATACTACCTGAATGTTCCCTGCAGAGCAGGGTGCTGAGGTGATCTACCAGAATGACCTGCTGCTTTGGTGTACTGCTGACTATTCCATTTACAGACATTGAGGTCAGAGGCGGGACAAAGCTTGGACTCTGCAGGAATTCATTTCTCCAACACCATTACTATAAATAGGAGATTAAGTCCCCAGAAAGGGTGGAATTAAAAGACCTGAGAGAAATGTGCTAGCTTCAAAAGCATAACCACATTTGGGCTGCCAAAGGTTAACTCTTAACATTTTCCCAAGGCATGCGCGATGCCAATCTGTAAGGACGCACAATGCATTCTTTATGATGTTAGTGACTGGGGAAATTGGAGTCATTATCTAGCCTTCTTTTCTTCTTCTTTATGTTGCTCACTGTCAGCCTCCTGGAATTGTGAATTTGCCTATCTTGGTAATTGGGAGACTGTTCATTGTGGTCTGGACCCATCATGTGAAAACAAAAAATGAGTTAAAGATGATGTTGAAATATTATAGGTAGTCTACTTATTTTTTATTTAAAGTTTGCATTTTGTTTTTCTCCAGAAGTATTTGGAGAATGACAAGTTCTGCAAAGGCCATAATTTAATCTATAATCTTCAGAAGATGAACTAAGAAAACTGCATGATGACGTAATGAAGACTGGTACAAGTGCTTCAGTAGAAACTGCTAAGACGCTCCGGCAATGACCTGATCAGACCTGTGGGATGGGATAACTTGTCAAGCATGTTGTAATTTTGGGAAAAAATGGTGTGAGAATGTCTGCATGGCGTAGATATTTTGATTGTGTTTGACTGAGCCTCCCTGCTACTGTACATATGCCTGTTCTGTGCTGTAAGGAGGCACTTAAACGGGCACAATTTGCCAGACATACTGTACTAGGGTAGCACCTGGAATAATACTAGAAAATGGTATAAGTCGATTAAATAATTTTCACTGTTTGGCCCACTTTGGACAATCAGAAATCTACCAGATCTAGCAGATGGCCCTGTGGTGAATGGGGTTTGCTGTGTGCTGCAAATGGCTCACACTTGATAATATACTGTATATTCTTGCATACTGCAAGACTGGAGTGGACCTGACATGATTTATGAACCAAACCAGTGTGACTGGCACTATTAGTTGAATTTCTCCTAGGTAGAAATCTGCTCTTAAATGAATGTGACTTTAGTTTGTTTTAAATGCCAATTATGAAAAAGTTTCGCATTTGTGATTGTAATCGATATCAAGAGTGAGCAGATAATCACTCAGACTCTGTTGATATCAGTGTTACTGATTAGATTGCTCAAAGAATCCTGCAACTAAGCATTTTTGAAAATACAGTAAATGTGCTCGGGGTGGTGAAAGGATGACTGGCAATGATGTTCAATACTGAAGATTTAAAAGGGTCGAGGAGTGTGAATGGCCCATGGGTTTGGCAGCACAATTCATGTCTTGCCCTGGGCTCTGGCAACCAACGATATGCCAATGCATATATCCAGAATTATAGAAAAATTGTAGAAAAGACCATGCATTCCGCCTAAATAGCCACTGGTTAAATGCATCGGGTGTGGGCTACATATGCATGGTTGGTAGAACCTGCAAAGTCAAACACCCCATAAGACGTACGATTTGAAGTTCTAAAGTCCACCTAAACTTGGTGTTCTAACCACCATCATATGTGGCATCACTAAATCTCATTAGACTTACTAAGCATCTAAAGTATTGCCTGCCTTTTGCTTTTCCTATTTTCCTATAAGTGTTTCTTAAACCCAGGCTGTTTTCTTTACATTATTATACTACTCAAATATTTATGTCTGCAGTATACCCTATGAAGGTTAGGTGTGTAGATTTGAAAAAGCAAAGTTGTTTCAAGGGATTGACCACAGCTACTTTATAATGGTATAATTTCTGTCAGCCATGCTTAGTTTGTTTAGCTGAGCAACCATTACGTACAACTTTACTCTATTTCATTCAGCCCCTCATCTCTTCCCACTCTACAGTACGCTGTGCGCTCTGGGGGTAGGAGAACAGGGGAGATGTGTGCATTAATAATGCAGTGCTGCCTGGAAACCAAACACGCTGCAGCAGAGTGCTGTGTAGAATTCTAAAGAGGTATTTGTTTGTATGTGGATCACCCGGCTACCCCCACCTCTTATCGTTGCCTTTTCATCTTTACGCCCCCACCCTCACTTCAACAGCCATCTAGATATCAGCGTATATTTCTGGTTGGACTGATGAAGCTCTCAGGAATGGTTACTTTTGAATTGTTGCTGTGATCACAGTTATGTTTCAAAAGCATCCACTGAATCTGCTGATGGCATACAACAATTTCATGGTTGCGCGGCGGAATGAAGAGAAGGAAAAGCTTCCTACTATTTAGAGTTGATTTGCCAGCATAACTGGTGGGATCAGCGCAGCACTACAGTATGGACGTGTTTTTCTTGAAGTGTTAACACACCTTAAAGCAGGGGTCTCAAACTCGTGCCATGGAGCGCCGAGACCCTACAGGTTTTCTTTTCAGCCGGTCACTAAAGCAGGTGATTTTAATGATCAACACCTCTCATGTTGAGGGAAGGAGCTCATCAATTAAAATCACCTGCTGGAGGAATTGGTTCAAGAGTAAACCTGCAGTGTCTCCATCCTCCATGGCACGAGTTTGGGACCTTTGCCTTAAAGACTGTACAGAGAGAGTCATTCATGAAGCACATTCAAGTTTTAGAAATTCTACTTAGGGGCTCAATTTGGCCCGGGCAACCCAGGTCAGTATGATGCAATAGTTGTACCTCAGTGCAAACTAAAACCACACACACATTGTTTTTCATTGGGTCATAAAATTCCCAGGCGTTCAGGTACCTTGGTGAATATGACGTAATCCTTGAAGTATTTCTGTCAAAAAAGGCAAAAAGCAAAACATATGCATGGCATTAAACCTCTGACACTTGCCTAGGTGAAGTCTTGTTTAATTGGGAACGTCATGCACATCGGCAGTTCAAATTAAAGTTTGTGCAACTCTAGAAAGCACATGTATTTGGTTTGTGCTTCAGAGCAGTCATTTTGTGCTTTGTACTCGCCCTCATCATGGAGAGGTGCATGTGATGTGATGCGAGGCTTTCAGGTTGGTGATCAATCGAGCGGCTTTTGCTGAGGTCAGCCGGTTGACATTGGTGGCGTGGAGCGGTGTCGGGAAATCCACTCTCCCACCGCCCCTTTGAGCGTGGTTTGCCAGAAAAGGTGACTCCGTGTGGTGTGGCCAGTTTGAATGCGAAATAGTCCACATGCTTATGCCAAGTTTCAGTAATGCAGAGGAAGTCCAGGTTTCTGTCAGTGATGAGTTCATTTAAAAGCAAGCTTTTTTTTTTATTGAGGGAAAGGATGTTGAATAGTGCGAGTTTGAGGTGACTCAGTGACAGAGTTAGTTAATGGGTGGGGGGAAAGGATCAAAGATTGGACAGGTTTCACATGACCACGGATTTTGGGGTTGGGGAGTCTAAAGTTTATAATGGAACATAAGAGTAGATATGCGGTACAATTGCTGCATATTATGTTTATGAGGTTGTTTTTTACTGACAGAACTACGGGAGGTCGATGGCTAGTGACATCCGGCAGAAATGATGGGCTGGATGGTGAAAGGAGCATCTGAAGGATGCAGTGCTTGTTGTGGTCTGTAGGCGGCGGACATGTGAGTGATACTGCGAGTGGTAGCGGTGGAGGAAGAGGTGGCAAGCAGGATGTAAATAATCAAGACAACTGGCTGCGTGTGTAAAGCGTGCTGCAGGTTGACTGTTAAAATACAGCCTCCCTAATTGTTGGGATGGAATACATCAGGCTTAAAAAATAATTTTTGGCCCAAAACAGGTTAAAACTGTCAATATAATTGAAAGTGTGCGGGTGGCGGACTGCAGCCATTTTTGTAGGGAGAAGATACGGCAGTATTCCGTAGTGACTTGAGTATGGCGGAGAGTTTTGAATGAATGACGGGTACTGTGGCTCCTGGAGAGCTGTGCATTATAGTCTTAAAAAAGCAAAAATTCTGGATCCTGTAGTCTCCAACTATGAAAGTGGTTGGTGAAAAGAGAGGGCGAGGAGATGTTGCTGAGGGCCACAGGTGGAAGAAGCAGGGCAGTCCCATGGAACAGGTATGAAAGTCGGAATGGAGAGGCAGCTGTAAGCCTCGAGCCAAATGGCAGTTTGGCTGGTGTGGAGGTGGCTGGGGACTTGAGTTTATCCCCCTGCTTGATCCAGATGCGATTGGTGTTGGAGATCGGTCAAATGGCAACAGGAGTAGTAGCTGCCAGATTGGGAATGACATATGAAACTGGCAGGAAAACAGTTTTGGCGGCGGGAACAGGAGAGGCAGGATAGGTTGCTGCTTTGGTCTGTGAAGATGGAGTACAGAAGACGTGAAGGTGTCAGTTTGGATTCTGCATGGTGTGGGGGAAGCATTGGTCTAGTTTGTGGATTTCTTTTCGATGAAGACTGAGCAGTCAGCGCAGCTCGGTTGTGGTGTGCGTCCGCGCGTGTGTGTGTGTGTGTGTGTGTGTATATGTATCGTATAAATAAGTAATGTTACATTTCATTTGCCATTGATATGCATTTTACATTGTTGTCTGAATGTAAAAATATTATTCTCTATAAAATGTATTTTGTGGCAATATTTTTGGGTGTCAGATTCATTGGATTTATTCATTTATTCTTATGAGTGATTTGGTTTTCGACAGACCCTTTGGAACACACTTGTGTAAGGGTCTGCACCCACCATTTTAGGTTTTAAATGCAAAAAAGACAGATTTGATTTTTGCATCAAGACTTTTTGAATTTGTTTGATGTTCATTCTGCCTTGTTTTCAAGTATACATGTACACACACAAAACCAGGCACGCTTAGACATGGGTCAGTTCAGTACAGACTTTATGCACATCATCAATTTGTAGCATTGAAAATGAGAAGATGATTTACAGAAAACCAAGTTTTGGATCATATTTTTTTCAAAAGAGGAATAAGACACAGAATGGCATGGGGTTACCGATGAGCCAGTTTCCAAAGAAGAAGACAATGTGGAGTATCATTCAGACACAGATGAGCCTGATGAGGAGGTCAGCAGTGGTAAAACTGTTCCCACTGACAGATTAAAATGTACTTAGCCAGGGCAACTACATCAAAATGACCTAGTGACCCTGGAATCATAGGGTTGAGCTATTTATGCAATTGTCACTAAAATAATTATGTACAACAAATATTGAAGGGAAAAAGTCCAATGACCAGGAACTGGCCAATGGTTGTGTTTTACAACATCCGTGATGTGTCCGCATATAATGCATTTGTGTTGTAGACCTAGATTTATTAATGGTAATGGTAGACCTCAATCCAAAAAACACAAGTGGATAATGTTTCGTGAGAACCTGGATAATTCACTTGTCAAGCCGCATATTGAGCAAAAGGAACGGGTACCCTGAGACCCCGATGCTGCAGCCTTGGTCAGACAGCAAGCGGTCACCAAGCACTATGCCATCAACAACACAAAGAGCATCCATGCAAGCATCCTCCTCAGCCAGCCCTGCCACAAGCCCACTAAGGCCACCTGATTCTAAAAGACAGTGGTGTCAAGTCTGCCCAAGCAGTTAAGACAGACACAATAAAAACTTCCAATACATGAGGAAAATATCTGATAACACACAACACACAAACAGTTATATATATATATATATATATATATATATATATATATATATATATATATATATACACATACATACATACATATATATACACACAGTAGTGTTCTAAATAATAGCAGTACAATGCAACTAACCAGATTAATCACTGTTAAGTATATTTTTACTGCTACATGGCAAACAAATTACCAGTAGGCACAGTAGATTCTGAGAAAACCAACAAGACCCAGCATTCATGATATGCACGCTCTTAAGGCTGTGCAATTGGGTGTTAAAAAAATAGCAGTGTCTGCCGTTGACTTTACAAACACAAAACTATTTTGTACAAACTTTTTTGTTTCTAGGATTTGGAGAATCACTGAACTAATATTTACTGAAGTTGTATGAGCACAGTTTTTATAACTGCTTCACATCTGTGTGGCATGGAGTCAACCAACTTGCGGCACCTTTCAGATGTTATTCCACTCAAAGATTCTTTAACAACATTCCACAAGTCATTAACATTTCTTGGTTTTGCTTCAGAAACAGCATTTTTGATGTCACCTCACAAGTTCTCTATTTGTTTAAGGTCCGGGGATTGGGCAGGCCACTCATAACATAACACTCATAACATAAATGTTGCTCGTTTACTAGTGTGTTTGGGGTCATTGTCTCGTTGAAACACTCATTTCAAGGGCATGTCCTCTTTAGCATAAGGCAACATGACCTTCAAGTATTTTGACATATGCAAACTGATCCATGATCCCTGCTATGTGATAAATAGGCCCAACACCAAATTAGGAGAAACATGGCCAAGATGCTTGCACCACCATCACTGTCTTTACTGTGTACTGTAGCTTGAATTCAGAGTTTGTCTTCTCAAACTTTCTGCAGCCTTTGGACCCAAAAAGAACAATTTTAGTCCACAAAATGTTCCTCCATTTCTCTTTAGACCAGATGATGTGTTCTTTGACAAATTGTAACCTCTTCTGCACGTGCCTTTTCTTTAACAGAGGAACTTTGCGGGGGATTCTTGTAAATAGATTACCTTCACAGAGACGTCTTTTGTCACAGTACTTTGAGGTAACTCCAGACTGTCTTTGATCGTCCTGGAGCTGATCATAGGCTGAGCCATTGCAATTATGATTATTCTTCCATCCATTTTGATAATTCTGTTTTTTGCCACGTGTCTCTGTTTTTGCTCTCCATTATGAGGCATTGGAGATCATTTTAGCTGAACAGCCAAAACGTTTTTGCACCACTTCATAACTTTTCCCCTCTCCAAACAATGTTTTAATCAAAGTATGCTGTTCTTCTGAACAATGTCTTTCCTCTTGTCTTGCAAGAGAAAATCCATGTTCAAAAAGTGCTCTTTTTTAACAAAATTGAACACGGATTGAATGCCACACTGCTATTTTTTGAACATCCCCTTTCAACTAATTGCCCTGTTGGACAGCCTTAATCGGGTGCATGTCATGAATTCTGGGTCTTGTTTGTTTTCTGAGAATCTATTGCACCTACTGGTAACTTGTTTGCCATGTAGCAATAAAAATATACTAATAACAGTACTTAATCTGGTTAGTCATATTTGACTGCTATTATTTTGAACACTACTGTACATACAGTAACTGGCATGACTACAGAACATACACTGATTTAAAAACACAGAAAAGGCTAGAGAAGTTGACCAGACAGTTGAGATAGCACAGTATTCCTGAGGATTTCATAGAATCTTAATCAGGAGGCAAAAAAGATGACAAAATGTGCAGTTAAAATGTTAACTTGACAAGGACACATTATTTCAGTGCTTTGAGCCTTGTACAAGCAGAATCTGGAATAATGGGGATGGTTGAAAGTGAATAATTAAGGACTCCTCTCACCGGGAAAAGTTGATTTAATATACCTTAATGACTCAAACAAATGTTAGACATTACTTAAAGTAGGTCATCTCATTTAAAGCGATTTATGTCTTCATTGCGTCATATTTGAATCAACGTAACTTTAAGACATTTAAATAACTCAAATGATATTTATAACCTTTGCATGCATCAAATTTCAAGACTGCAGTGATAGCTGCAGATGACATGCCCTTGAAATAAGTGTTTCAAGAAGACAATGACCACAAAATCACTAGTAAATGAGCAAAATCTTAATTCCAAACCAAAACAAATTCATGTTATGCAGTGGCTAGCCCAATCCCCGGACCTTAATCCATTCGAGAACTTGTGGGGTGACAATGCTGTTTCTAAAACAAAACCAAGAAATGTTATTGTGTATATATATAATGAATTGTGGAATGTTGTTAAAGAATCCTGGAGTGGAATAACAGCTGAAAGGTGCCAAAGGGGGTTGACTCCATGCCACGTAGATGTGAAGCAGATATAAAAAAAACTGTGGTCATATAGTACAACTAAATATTAGTTCAGTTATTCGCAGGTTTGCTAAATCCAAGAAACAAAAACATTTTGAATGAAATAGTTTCGAGTTTCTAAAGACAGTGGCAGACACTGCTATTTTTTTGCGAACAGCCCAATTGCACAGCCTTAAGAGCATGTATGTCAATAATGCTGGGTCTTGTTTTCCTTGTTTTCTGACAACCTACTCCACCTACTGGTAACTTGTTTGGCATGTAGCAATAAAATATACCAATAACAGTGATTAATGTGGTTAGTCACATTGGACTGCTATCGTATTATTTCATTGTACTGTATGTCTATTAAACCTAATATTTCAATGGATGTAGGTGTGGATAGCCGGACAAATTAGGCCTTGGTCACACTACAATGAAAGCAAATGTGATTTGTTGTATTATTGCTCAAATAATAAACATCTAAACATCTAGTTATATAAATACTGGTGCTGTCAAGGTGCCTTGCTGTGCATGGAGGACACTGATGCAAATAGAGGTAATTTCAAGCTACATTCACAGGCAGCTCAGCCTGTGGTGATAGGCTTGGTAACCTGGAGGTAGGGCTGATGGTTGTCAAGTTCTTTTGGACTAATGTCAGCCTGCACTTGCAAAGGCAGAGAAGATCGTCAAGGACTCTTTATCAACTCAACTTCAGTAGATTTTTTTGCGTTTTATGTCACACTTTAACTATTTACAGGAGCTTGTCAGACTAAACACAGCTGTAACTTAGGAGCAACAATATTTGTTATATAACGTGGGGGGGTTAACTGTTAGGGGGCGTGAGAGGTGGGGAGTACTTTCAAATTTAGTGCACACTTGCTAACATGTACACATGTATCATGCTCAATTTGCAATTTGACTCATGAATATGCTCATATGCTTCACAGCTCTCAATTTTGTTGCATTTTTTTGGTTACAGTTTTCAGTTCATTATCTACAGTAATCTACCAATAAATAGATCTCAGTTTCTCCAAATGTATTCAAATCAGGGGGCTGTAAAAACATTTCTGTCCCCTGTGATGAGCATGACAAAAAATAATTGAGAACCTCTGATATAGCATGTCATAAGTAGTCATGTCATAGCAGGCAATTTTGCATCACATTTATCAAAGGTTTGACAGATGCATTTTTAGCATCATAACAATGGTCATACTCTGATGGTACATGTACAGTTGTGTACGGTACCGTCATGTGATGCTTATTTTTGACAATATATTTTCAAAGAACCCACATTTGAACAGTGGTGTTCTTTGCCTTACATACGAGTGTTGACAAAGTTCTATTATCAGTGGTGGTATTGCGATAAAAGTTGTCTGCACTGCCATCTTTTTCTATTCAATTTATTTGTATACAGACAGTACCAGAAAAAGAAAATATCCTGAAAAGGTGGTTGTATTTCTGCAATTCAACTTAAAAGGTGAATTTGACATATGATATCCATCCATCCATCCATTTTCCACCGCTTATCCGGGTCCGGGTCGCGGGGGCAGCAGCTTCAATAAGTCCAGACTTCCCGGTCCCCGGCGACCTCTTCCAGCTCCATCGGGAGGACACCAAGGCGTTCCCATGCCAGCTGTGAGACATAGTCCCTCCAGCGTGTCCTAGGTCTTCCCCGGGGCCTTCTCCCGACTGGGCATGCCCGAAACACCTCACCAGGGAGGCCCCCGGGAGGCATCCGGACTAGATGCCCGAGCTACCTCAACTGGCTCCTCTCGATGTGAAGGAGCAGCGGCTCTACTCTGAGCTCCTCCCGGTTGGCCGAGCTCCTCACCCTATCTCTTAGGTTGAGTCCAGCCACCGTACGAAGGAAACTCATTTTCACCGCTTGTATTCGCGATCTCATTCTTTCGGTCATGACCCATAACTCATGACCATAGGTGAGGGTGGGAACGTAGATCGATCGGTAAACAGAGAGCTTTGCCTTCTGGCTCAGCTCTCTCTTTACCACGACGGTCCGGTACAGTGACCGCATTACTGCAGATGCTGCACCGATCCGTCTGTCGATCTCACGCTCCAACCTTCCCTCACTTGTGAACAAGAACCCGAGATACTTGAACTCCTCCACCAGAGGCAAGACCTCACTCCCAACCCGGAGGGTACAGTCCACCCGTTTCCGACTGAGAACCGTGGCGTCGGATTTGGAGGTGCTGAGTCTCATCCCAGAAGCTTCACACTCAGCTGCAAACCGCTCCAGTAAACGCTGAAGGTCACAGCCTGATGAGGCCATAAGGACCACATCGTCTGCAAATAGCAGAGACATATGATATAACCAAATATTATGCAAATCAATATATTTAAAGTTTATATTTCATTGGATGTGGATTTTAGGCCCAGATCCAGTACACTGTACCTCAAAGTTAAGTTCAGTTTTTAACTACACAAGTGTACTGTGCCCAGCACAGGGTCCTGGTCAGTTTCAAAAGATGTTCAGTCATAGTGTGATCAATCGATCCACTCTGACAATGATCCTAAATTTTATCATGTTTACTTAATTTAAGTAGTAACAGATGAAAGCAGTTAATTAGCTGGTGACTTGTGATTTTGTGAAATTTCATGTCTTTAATACATTACTAGAAGTATCACGAGACACACGACATTAGGCCCCAGCGACTCTGTCTCTGTTAAAAACGAATCGGAACAAAGGGTAGAATTTACATATAAATGAACAAACACTGTTATGATGTAGGCCGGAAAAAAATGAGCCTCCCCTCCTTGAAAGACCAGAAGCCGTCACTGGTTCTTTAATATATTAACAGACTTCTTAACAGTCATACAGGTACATAAAGGAAGTATAAAGTCACCCATTCGGTATTAACGCTGAAGATGAACACTGACGGTTTAATGCTATACAGAGACATGTCACAGATGTAACCCATGCAACGTTCTTAATGGGCTCCACACAATCGAGGCTATGTCGCCTCTAGTCCATTCATGTTCAATGGAACTATTTATCACGTGTCACCATCCACCAGTCAGTCACCCTCCATCCAATACTACTAAGACGTGGTACACGATCAACACCGGGTGCTTTTCCTTCTCTGAACTACTTTCCTATTTCCAAATTCCCCCCAAATCTGGCAGATAATCAAAACCGTGGGAGACCTGTAATTCACTCTGGATGTGAGCGCATGGCTCACTGGTGTCGTTGGCAACAGCTGCTTGTCGCCTGCCGTGTATACGATTTTCTACGCATTGGTGATGAGTTTTGCCAAATGCGGTTGTTTGTCACCTGCTGTGTGGGCACCACACAAAGTGGGTTGTTCCATTGCATGAAACATGCGGTCATTAGATAATGCTGGGCTTTGTCCCGCCCATTTAAAACCCAGCATCTCTGGGTGTGTATTCGGCATATAGGTAATTATTAAAAAATAAAATAGTCGGGTATTTTTTTGGTCCCTTTTATTTTTGTGAAATTATTTTTCTATTTGATACAAAGCTGGATTTAATTTGATGCATGTGTTTGAGTAATATGAATACATGAGAAATAAATTGTTCCTTCAGTTTTTTTTAATTGCTGTGGGCTGCAATAGTGTTAGCCACTGGTAATCAACTTTTGTGATCGGCATTGAAGGCCATTTGTTGATCTTGCGTATTTTCACTAAAGTCGGCCGACACGGATCAGTGGCCGATTGAGCCCTAGCTATCGGGGAAAAAAATGATACCGATATTGACCAATATTAAATTTGTATGCCAATATCAGGCATATTGGGTAATACTGGCGGGCTGAAATATTAGCCATCTTTAATTTTATATATTGAATACAAATCTGTCCTGCTTAACTTAAAACAGGTCCAGGTTGCAAGGGTCTCCAACTTTCATCACTATTAGAGCTGTCAACTATTTGTTTATTTATAACTTCCAGCATTTAAATTATACACCACTTTATTTACCAGGCAGATCTCAACTCAAACTGTGTGCCCATTGTCTTCATGCTATTGTGTAGTCATTTGTCATTGCATAAAAGGCGTAAAGTCTGATTTGAAGTTAAAGCAAATATTCTTTGAGCCTTTCTGTGCTACTCAAAATCACCTGACATGATACTGTCGGAGACTCTGGTGATAGCATCACCATCATAAGGTTGGACACACACAAATAGGGTTTTGAGGAGAAGACATAATTAGTACACTGGCAACAAAACAGCAAAATTGTTTAGTGACACTTGAAAATGTTAGTAGTACATATCACATGAGAACATGACATCCACTTCCCACGGGACAAAAACGAGCTTCGAACTTATGTGGCCATCCATCCATTTCCTTCCGCTTATCCGAGGTCGGGTCGCGGGGGCAGCAACCTAAGCAGGGAAGCCCAGAGGTCCCTCTCCCCGGCCACTTCGTCTAGCTCTTCCCAGCGGATGCCGAGGCGTTCCCAGGCCAGCTGAGAGACATAGTCTCTCTGTGTCCTGGGTCTTCCCTGAGACCTCCTACCGGTTGGACGTGCCCTGAACACCTCCCCAGGAAGGCGTTCGAGAGGCATCCTAACCAGATGCCCGAGCCACCTCATCTGACTCCTCTCAATGCGGAGGAGCAGCGGTTCTACTCCAAGTCTCTCCCGGATGACAGTGCTTCTCACCCTATCTCTAAAGGAGGGCCCAGCCACCCTGCGGAGAAAACTCATTTCGGCCGCTTCTACCCACGATCTTGTCCTTTCGGTCACTACCCAAAGCTCATGACCATAGGTCAGGGTAGGGACGTAGACCGACCGGTAAATCGAGAGCTTTGCCTTTTGGCTCAGCTCTCTTTTCACCACGACAGATCTTGCAGAGTCCGCATCACTGCAGACGCCGCACCAATCTGCCTGTCCATCTCGCGTTCCATCCTTCCATCACTCGTGAACAAGACCCCGAGGTACTTAAACTCCTCCACTTGAGGCAGGACCTCATCCCCAACCCGGAGATGGCACTCCACCCTTTCCCGGGCAAGAACCATGTACTCGGACTTGGAGGTGCTGATTCTCATTGCAGCCGCTTCACACTCAGCTGCGAACCAATCCAGTGAGAGTCGAAGGTCACTGCTTGATGAAGCCAACAGGACCACATCATCTGCAAAAGATTGAATCCTGCGGCCACCAATCTGGAACCCCTCAACACCCTGGCTGTGCCTAGAAATTCTGTCCATGAAAGTAGTGAACAGATTCGGTGACAAAGGGCAGCCCTGGCGGAGTCCAACCCTCAATGGAAACGGGTCTGACTTATTGCCGGCAATGCGAACCAAATTCTGACACTGGTCATCCAGGGAACGAACCGCCTGGATTAGGTGGTCCGATACCCCATACTCCAGGAGCACTCCCCACAGTATTCCCCGAGGAACACGGTCGAATGCCTTCTCCAAGTCCACAAAACACATGTAGACTGGTTGGGCAAACTCCCATGCACCCTCAAGGACCCTGCCGAGAGTATAGAGTTTGTCCACAGTTCCACGACCAGGACGAAAACCACACTGCTCCTCCTGAATCTGAGATTTGACTATCCGGCGGATCCTCCTCTCCAGAATCCCTGAATAAACCTTACCAGGAAGGCTGAGGAGTGTGAGCCCACAATAGTTAGAACACACCCTCCGGTCCCCCTTCTTGAAAAGCGGGACCACCACCCCGGTCTGCCAGTCCAGGGGCACCGACCCTGACATCCACGCAATGCTGCAGAGGCGTGTCAACCAAAACACGCCCACAGCATCCAGGACCTTAAGGAACTCCGGGCGGATCTCATCCAACCCCGGGGCCTTGCCACCAAGGAGCTTTTTGACCACCTCGGTGACCTCAGCCCCAGAGATAGGCAAACCAGACTCAGAGTCCCCAGGCACTGCTTCCATGTTGGAAGGCGTGTCGGTGGGATTGAGGAGGTCTTTAAAGTATTTCCTCCACCGGTCCACAACATCTCGAGTCGAGTTCAGCAGCACACCGTCCCCACCGTACACGGTGTTGACTGTGTACTGCTTCCCCCGCCGGAGACGGCGGATGGTGGTCCAGAATCTTTGTGAAGCCATCCGGAAATCGTTTTCCATGGCCTGACCGAACTCCTCCCATGTCCGGGTTTTTGCCTCAGCGACCGCCAGAGCTGCAGACTGCTTGGCCTTCCGGTACCTGTCAGCTGCCTCCAGAGTCCCATGGGCCAAGACGGCCTGATAGGACTCTTTCTTCAGCTTGACGGCATCCCTCACCACTGGTGTCCACCAACAAGTTCTGGGATTACCGCCACGACAGGCACCGACCACCTTACGGTCACAGCTCCGATCGGCCGGATCGACAATGGAGGCACGAAACATCGCCCACTCCGATTCAATGTCCGCTGCCTCCCTCGGAACATGGTCAAAGCTCTCCCGCAGGTGAGAGTTGAAACTCCTTCTGACAGGGGACTCTGCCAGATGTTCCCAGCAGACCCTCACAATGCGTTTGGGTCTGCCAGGTCTGACCGGCATCCTCCCCCACCATCGGAACCAACTCACCACCAGGTGGCGATCAGTTGACAGCTCCGCCCCTCTCCTCACCCGAGTGTCCAAAACATGTGGTTGCAAGTCAGACGACACAACCACAAAGTCAATCATCGAACTGCGGCCCAGGGTGTCCTGGTGCCAAGTGCACATGTGGACACCCTTATGCTGGATTATGGTGTTCGTTATAGACAAGCCGTGACGAGCACAGAAGTCTAAAAACAAGACCCCACTCGGGTTAAGATCAGGGGAGCCGTTCCTCTCAATTACACCTTTCCAAGTCTCATTGTTGCTGCCAACATGAGCGTTGAAGTCACCCAGCAGAACAAGGGAATCCCCCGAGGGAGCACTTTCTAGTACTTCCTCTAAGGACTCCGAAAAGGGCGGGTATTCTTAACTGCCGTTTGGCGCATAAGCGCAAACAACAGTCAGGACCCGTCCCCCACCCGAAGGCGTAGGGAAACTACCCTCTCGTTTACTGGGTTAAACTCGAACGTGCGGGCTTGTAGCCGGGGGGGCAACAAGAATTGCCACTCCTGCTCGTCGCCTCTTATTGCTGGCAACACCAGAGTGGAATGAAGTCCAGCCCCTCTCGAGAGGACTGGTTCCAGAGCCCATGCCGTGCGTTGAGGTGAGTCAGACTATATCTAGCCGGAATTTCTCCACCTCACGCATCAGCTCAGGCTCCTTCCCCGCTAGAGAGGTGACATTCCACGTACCGACAACTAGCTTCTGTAGCCGAGGATCAGACCTCCAAGGCCTCTGCCTCCGGCCGCCACCCTGCTCTCTTTGCACCCGACCCCTTTGGCCCCTCCCACGAGTGGTGAGCTCATGGGAGGGGGGACCGACGTTACCTTTTCGGGCTGTGCCCGACCGGGCCCCGTGGGTGTAGGCCAGGCCACCAGACGCTCGTTATCGTGCCCCGCCTCCGGGGCTGGCTCCAGAGGGGGGCCCCGGTGACCCGCGTCCAGGCGAGGGAAAACGAAGTCCAATTGTATCATTCATCATTAGGGTCTTTTGAGCCACTCTTTGCCTGGTCCCTCTCCTAGGACCTGTTTGTCATGGGTTACGCTACCAGGGGCATGACAGCCCCCGACAACTTAGCTCCTAGGATCATTGGGACACGCAAACTCCTCCACCACGATAAGGTGGTGACTCAGGGAGGAGAGCTAATGTGAGAAACTAATGTGGCAAAGCGTGTAAACAAAGATGCAAAAAATGCGAACAGCAATAAGTTTGATAAGGGAGTAATCAAACACGCTGACACCGAATGTCAAGCTGTCAAACTGAAGCCAGCGAGGTTTTACAGACTAGCGTTGATTCTTATGGAAATACAGCACAGTGCGTCCCTGTCTGCTCAACACAGGGGTTGGCAACCCTACCTGACACAACGCACATGTACAGTTTGCGTTACACGGCGGTATGTTTTTGAAAGGCATTTATCAGCTTATGCCAATCACATGTTTTTATGGACTTCTGACAATTTTATTATTATTATTATTACTCTCGACTAGGACTATGTGCGTGAAATGTCAATAATGTTGTGTGTGCTAGGTCAATAATGTTACACGACAATAGCCAGCGCAGGAAGAAATTAACTTGTAAGTAGCTAATAAAGTAGCTGATATGTGTGACTAAATTACAGTATGTCTAATTTCATTCTCATATTCACTTATATCAACTATAATATAAAGATAGCTATAGGGTTGTTATTTTTTGCTCTTGCTCTAATATTGTTTAAAATTTATTTGGAAGGTTGTAAGCAGGTTTTCTGTGTTGTAAGTATTGGAATATTCAATTATAAATAACGAATTCAATTATTACAGTCGGGTCCAGAACTGATTAACCACAATAAACGATGGATTACTTTATTGTGATGTTGCTATGGTTGGTTCATAATAACAGTAATGAAAGTCTGTCACATATACAGTGAAATTCATCTCTGCATTTAACCCACTCACTAAAGGAGCATAGAGCAGCTACTCTGCGGCACCCGAGGAACGGATCAGGGTGGTAGATCAGCATCCTGGTCAGTGAAGTATTCCTGTATAGGCAACTCGGCGGCCAAAATGTCTTGTCCTTATTGTCTTTAATTATTTTTTATGCAATGTATTTGTTGCATAAACACAGGCTATATATCATCTGATGGAAAATACTGTAAGGCAAAAATGTGTTTAATGTACTAATGTTCTTTTAATGTGTTTGTCTGTGTGTCTAACTAAATCAACCCATTATGTTTATGGTTGCCTATTTTCTAAATTAAATTACACATAGCAAGCGTATTCCTTTTATTTGTTACATGTCATTAAGTCATAGTTTGAATAGCTTTAAATAGTTGTACTAAGAAAACTCCAAATATTGAATATAATTTAGTACATTAGCGTGATGCCTGCTTTCTTTTTACACTGTAAAATGTTGGCAGTATTAGTGAAATGCATGCAAACTACACAGAACGACATGAACAAGGGTCAATCATTACTGTTCAGTAAAAGGTACAGTAGAGTGAATTATGGCTTTGATGGAACCAATTTTGCAGAGTCAGTGCATGCCCACACCAGTTAGCTGCAATGAAAATAAAAGGAGGAAGATTAAGTTTGGCAAAGTAAGGAAAAGGAGACAACCTGGGATGCCAGTGCTGAGGGATGTCACGTGATTACAACTTTACGTACCACAAAATCACCCCACTAGGAACAAAAATAAACAGCAAGCTGAAAATGATTACTGGGAAAGAAAAGCAAGGCAAATGTAGGAAGACGTAGAAAAGCATTTGCTATACAGTGGAAAGTAGGAGCACAAACCGCAAATGACAAAAAGTGAACAAAAGCATGGCTGTAGAGAAACAGGACTGGAGGTGGGTGAAGAAGCAACTCTCTTCACTGTAAGAAGCAGAGTAACCATCTGGTGTCTTCCTGTTGCAGCCGAATGCTTAAAGAATCACTGAGGTAATTTATCATCCATCCATACATTTTCTGTGCCACTTATCCTCAGTAGGGGTATGCTATCCCAGCTGACTTTGGGCGAGAGGCGGGGTCCACCCTGGACTGGTCGCCAGCCAATACAGCGGTATAGAAAATGGATGGAGGTTCATTTTGTCATCTTACTGAAAATATGGTATTTTCAGTTTCTAATATTCAGACACGTTTTTAGGTATATCAGATGAAGTTGTTTACCTCAACGTGTTTCAAACCGCCATCTGCAAACGTAAAACTTAATGTGTGCACTCTAATCAGACTATGTCATCGAAAGGGTGATTATATCTCAGTGATAATGAAATGTTCAGGTTGTAAAATTCAGAGCCTTGTGACCGTATGACATTTTGTATTTATAGTGTTAGTGCTGGATATTCCGAAATAAATGTCAGAGTTGTGTGAGGAATCCTAAGTGCTAAACACATATTGATCTCGGTCTAATAGAGTTTTTAAACAGATACGTGACTTCTTGCTTTTGTTAGCAGGTACTCTGTCAGTATGAAAGACACAAATAACAATCCCATTTGTATTTATAACACAGAGTTGACCGTCAATTAAACAGTTACTTTTGACTTCAAGGCCACGTGACCTACTCTTTCCAGTCTTGGTGTTATGATCTCGTCGCAGCATGGTGAAATGGCCCCGGGGATGAAGCGAGCTGGACGTCAGGCAGATAAGGTTGCAGGAATCTTTAATTGAGGATGCTGCCAAGCAGCGGAGAAAACCATGGAAGCACACGACACGAAGGACAAGCAACAAATGACAATGAGCCGACCCGGACTGGCGCACACACCTGAACATAAATAACACGGCAAACAAACGAGGAACAGGTGCGTGTAATTAACGGAGAAAAAACTAGAGAGTAAGGAAAACATGTGAAACTAGGAGAATAACAGCAACACAGGAAAACCAACTAGAACAAAACCAAAACTGTCAAGAGTACAACACACGGATCGTGACAGTACCCCTTAAGGACAGATTCCAGACAATCTAACAAGTCCAAAAGTCACCAGCAGACGGGAAGGGCGGTGGGAGGACTGGTGGTGGGTCGACGACGCAGGCGAGGCCGGCGAGACCCCTCTGGGGGTCGGCCGGGACTACGACGCAGGCGAGGCCGGTGAGAACCCTCCGGCGGTCGGCCGGGACGACGACGCAGGCGAGGCCGGCGAGACCACTCCGGGGGTCGGGTGGGATGACGGCTAGGCAGGACCAAAACCTTGGACAACGCTAAACGCGTAGGAGCGCGCTGCGCCGTGGGAGGCGCGACGGGAACGCCCTGCGCCGTGGGAGGCACCACTGGAAACGACGCCCTGGGAGGCGCCACAGGAGGCACTGGAGCCGACGCCCTGGGAGGCGCCACAGGAGGGACCGGGAGCGACGCCCTGGGCGTTGCCACAGGAGGGAGCGGGACCGACGCCCTGGGAGGCGCCACAGGAGGGACCGGGACCGACGCCCTGGGAGGCGCCACAGGAGGGACCGGGACCTACGCCCTAGGGTGGAGGGACTGGAAGGACTGGGGCCGACGCCCTGGGAGGCACCACAGGAGTGGCTGCCGCCGGCGGGAACTTCCGCTGGCGGGCAATCGCCGGAATCCTGCAGCGGGGTGCGGCGACCGGCAGCGTCTGGGCTGCCGGAGCCAGCAAAGGCTGCCGAGGATAACGAGTGGGTGGCGTCCTGCAGTGAGGCGCGCCTATCGGCAGCTGCTGAGCTGCCGAAGCCGACGGCAACTGCCGGGAATGTGGAGTGGGTGGAGTTCTGCAGCGAGGCGCCGGTATCGGCAGCGTCTGTACCTCCAAAGCCGGCGAGAGCTGCCTCGGACTTGGAGTGGGCGGAGTCCTGCACCAAGGTGCGGCAATCGGCAGCGTCTGGGCTGCCGGAGCCAGCAAAGGCTGCCGAGGATAACGAGTGGGTGGCGTCCTGCAGCGAGGCGAGGCTGTCGGCAGCTGCTGAGCTGCCAAAGCCAGCAGAGACTGCTGCGAACGTGAGATCGGTGGAGTCCTGCTGCGCGGCGCGGCTCTCGGCAGAACCCGCGCGTCCTCCACCGCCAGACAGGCCGTACTAGCCCCCCCTCCAGAAGGCGGATCCCAGACGCCGGCATACTCCGCCACAGGAACCAGGGAAGGGTGGGGGGGGAGCTTGGAGAAGGGCACGAGACTCACGGCTTTGACGTCCCCGTCTCGGCACCGCCGGGCTTCTCCGTCGCCGACGGGCCGGTGTGTGTGTGGGAGTTCCAGGCCACACCGATGCTATGGGGACCAGCGTGCCGCATGGACCCCACATCATGCCCTCCAGCTCTTCCCGCGAGTACCTGGCCGTCTCCTCCTCCATCGCCTTGAAAAACCGGATGGCCCAGTCGCTCTCCGGGATGTAGTATTTTGGTCTGTTCATTTTGTTCTTAAGTTCATTCTGAATCTTAAGTGCTAACACATATTGATCTCGGTCTAATAGAGTTTTTAAACAGATACGTGACTTCATGCTTTTGTTAGCAGGTACTCTGTCAGTATGAAAGACACAAATAACAATCCCATTTGTATTTATAACACAGAGTTGACCGTCAATTAAACAGTTACTTTTGACTTCAAGGCCACATGACCTACTCTTTCCAGTCTTGGTGTTATGATCTCGTCTCTGCATGGTGAAATGGCCCCGGGGATGAAGCGAGCTGGACGTCAGGCAGGTAAGGTTGCAGGAATCTTTAATTGAGGATGCTGCCAAGCAGCGGAGAAAACCATGGAAGCACACGACACGAAGGACAAGCAACAAATGACAATGAGCAGACCCAGACTGGCGCACACACCTGAACATAAATAGCACGGCAAACAAACGAGGAACAGGTGTGTGTAATTAACGGAGAAAAAACTAGAGAGTAAGGAAAACATGTGAAACTAGGAGAATAACAGCAACACAGGAAAACCAACTAGAACAAAACCAAAACTGTCACGAGTACAACACACGGATCGTGACACATGGCAAGTAAATGACACCTTCATATAGTCATTGTCTGTGTATTCAAAGTTCATTTTTTTCTAACATATAAAATCACGTTCATTCATCAATAGATGCGCAATTGGGTTGAGTTACTTGACTTGGTTGGTTTATATGCAGTTATGGTGTTTCGGATCTTGAGCAGTTCCAATCCAAGTTCTTCTAATTCTGGAAGATCCAGAGCAAGGGGGTTTTAAGCGTTATACAGTATACAGAGACCTGGGTTCAAATCTCCGTTGGGCATCTCTGTGTGGAGTTTGCATGTTCTCCCCGTGCGTGAGTGGGTTTTCTCCGGGTGATCCGGTTTCCTCCAACATTCAAAAAACATGCATGTTAGGTTAATTGGCGACTCTAAATTGTCCAGTAGGTATGAATGTGAGTGTGAATGTTTGTTTGTCTATATGTGCCCTGCGATTGACTGGCGACCAGTCCAGGGTGTACCCCGCCTCTCGCCCAAAGTCTGCTGGGATAGGCTCCAGCATCCCCGTGACCCTAATGAGGATAAGCGGCATAGAAAATGGATGGATGGATACAGTATACAGTATGTTGTACTTTCCTTTCTGTGCTGTGGTAAATATCAGTCACTTGTCTCTAAAGGAAAACGCTACATCTTCATTTTAAGAATGGGTCATAGAGAAAAAAGTTTCTTTAAGAGTCCTTGGTTTTACAAAAAAATGTTTTATGTCCCTTTGGTAATATAATCCATAACAGTACCTCTAACCCTGACTCCTGTCCATATTGTTTAAAACAGTGTCTTTACATTGCGTCTTTACATTGCGTCGGAGTCAACGCTTTGTGTGCCTCTGCCTACTTTGGTCCCCAGGCAGGGCCTCCTTTCGAGTCTCTGTCTGCCGTGTCAGCCTGTGAAGCTTCTGTGCAATGCATCCTGTTGATAGAAGGCATCCTGTGCATCATCACTCCCAGCTGCCCGTGGGTTCATCAGGCCCAGTCTGGCCCATCTGTGTGATCCTCTGCCAGATAGCTGGGGTTTGGCACTATATGCACCTCTCAGCATCATTTGCCAAGAGAAAGAGGTAGGGAGGGTAGAGAAAGATTGAAGCTGGACAGCAAGCTTTACATTTATTGCTCAGCCTAAGGGGAATCTGATGCTCATACTGGCTCCCCTCCGCTCTTCTGAGAGTACTATGGACTGCGGTTGTTTAACAAAGGAAAGAGACCCCTCTGCTTATCAGTGGCTTTATAACAAGCTCCAGGTGTGGTGTTGACGCATATATCTAATTCTGCATGACATTTAAATGTCGTGACTACCATTGGTGTACACTATAGTGGAGCTTCCTGTGGGACTTGTAGGATTTGTCTTATTCCAAATGTCTTGCCTATTTGGAAAAAAATAAACAGAAACATAGTAAATAAAAGAAACATGAACTTTGCACCAAGCTCTGCATTTTTCTTAAGCTTTTTTGGTGTTTTTTTTTTATGTTTGAGCATGGTTTATAGTCAATATTATAGTTTTAAACAATGTATACCTGCTCGCATAATGAACTACATTAACGTATTAAACTCTGTGCTACAGAAGCAGCAGACCTTCACTCCATTACACTCAGGATTTACTTTACTATGCCATGAATGTACTGTATGACTGGCCCAACAGTTGTGGCTGTAGGCAACTTCTTGATGTAGTGTTTGTCTCTGTTGTGTTAACACCTTTACTCCTTTAGCAACATTAACTCCCTTGATTAATCTTCAGGATGGAAATGATTCATATGGTCTTCTCATACATCCTGGCGAAGACGTCATATTCGTACTTTGCGATGACTTCTTTCTTTAATTTGATAGTAAATCCAACTTGTGGCACCTTTCAGCTGTTATTCCACTCCAAGATTCTTTAACAACATTCCACAATTCATTAACATTTCTTGGTTTTGCTTCAGAAATCTCGATTGGATTAAGGTCCGGCGATTGGGCTGGCCATAACATAACAACATAACAAGATTTTGCTGGTTTACTCGTGTGCTTTGGGGTCATTGAGGTCATTGAAACAGCCATTTCAAGGGCATGTCCTCTTCAGCATAAGGCAACATGACCTCTTCAAGTATTCTGGCACATACAAACTGATCCATGATAAATAGGCCAACACCAAAGTAGGAGAAACATGCCCATATCATGAAGCTTCACTGTGTTCACTGTGTACTGTGGCTTGAATTTAAAGTTTTGGGGTCATCTCACAAACTGTCTGTGGCCCTTGGACCTAAAAAGAACAATTTTATAGTCATCAGTAAAATGTTCTTCCATTTTCTTTAGGCCAGATGATGTGTTCTTTGGCAAATTGAAACTCTTCCGCACATGCCTTTTTTTAACAGATGGACTTTGCGGGGGATTCTTGCTATAGATTGACTTTACACAGACATCTTATAACTGTCACAGTACTTTGAGGTAACTACAGACTGTTTTTGGTCGTCCTGGAGATGACCATTGGCTGAGCCTTTGCCATTCTGGCTATTGTTCGATCCATTTTAATAGTTGTCTTCCGTTTTCTGGCATGTGTCTCGTTTTGCTCTCCATTTAATGGCACTGGAGATTATTTTAGCAGCCAAAACATTTTTACACCTCTTTAAAAGTTGTCCCCTCTCCGATCAACATTTTAATCAAAGTTCACTGTTATTCTGAACAATGTCTTGAACGACCCATTTTCCTCAGGTTTTCAAAGAGAAATGCATGTTCAAGTGCTGCCCAATTGCACAGCCTTAAAAGCATGCATATCATGAACGCTGGGTCTTGTTTTGAGAATCTACTGCAACTACTGGTAACTGCAACTTGCATATTTTATTTGTTTAACTGGATGCTCTCACGTTTCTCTGATTCTATTTTTGTATATTTTTTCTGATTAAATCTATTTTTTTGGATATGAGAGTAAACTAAAGGGTTGTTATTTCATGTCCAGAGGGCTCTAGTAAAGTTAAAGCCCATATTCAGAAGACCGCGGACATGTTTTCTATGCTCTAACTCTGAAAACATTACATTTCTAAATAAGCAATTCAACTTTGTGCAAATTCAAACCAATTAACTGCAATAAACAAGGAATTAGGCCTACTGTATTCAGCACAGTGCTGTACATTACACATACCAAAAGCCAAAATACGTATTTGTTATGTGCACCATTTTGTATGAATACTGGGAAGGTGTATGCAAGCTGAGGCAGCTATCTATAAATTTACATTTTGACATAAATCAAAACATACGCTAACCAAGGTTCCATTGTACATTGTTTTTTAGTAAAATATATCTTCATAGTGTTTTGGATCATTGTACTTTAAACACAAATTAATGGTTTTAAAAAGAGAAAAAGTCAGAAAGTATTTAACCTTTTCTTTCAGCAGTTTAATTTGATACAACTGCTGTGATGTCACCATTGCACTTAAAAAAATGAGTTAACTGTGTCATTGTCCTGTAATTTGACTTTAGCAGATAATACAAATGAGTCACTTGGCCAGGCTAATATAGTATTTGGCATTTGAGTAACTGGCAAATGACTAAAATTAAATGCCACCTATGGAACTCTAAATAACACGATGCAATCTTTCTTAGATCATGAATTTCAGTAATAAAATACAACTCCATAAATTGTCGAGGGTGTGAACAAGAGAGGAAAAAAATAATGCTAATAATTTACACATGTACCAAACAATGTTTTTTTATGTCCCACACTTTTGTAGACTACAAATGAGAAAAGTTTGCCTCCAGACATATATTAAAGGTCAACTGTTGTGCATTTTAAGAGGATTTTAATTAAGCTGCATTAGCACCACAAATGATTGGGTCAAGAGACTGATATTTATGGTTAATGGCCATGAAGGAAGCGCACTTACTCTAATACTCGTCCTCAAGGGAAGTATTCAATGTTGAGCTTTTCACAAGGAGCTGCCGTAATTATTCTGAATTAAGCATTACAAAGGAGACAACAGACTCACATTTAATACAGTTAGTAGTTTTCACAGGCTTGTCTTGTAATGCGTCACAATTTAGTAGAATCCAAATAATGTCGTAGATCTGCGGTCTCATTTATAAAAGTGTTAATGAGTCCTACTAAAATTGAGTGTACGCACAAAAGCTTAAAAAATGCGTACAAATATCCAAAATACTGTATATTTTGTGTGCCATACGCAACTTGAGTGCCCTGGTGAAAATTTGGAAAATTTTTCAGAATAGGGAAACGAAAGATTTCTCTTAATGCCACAACCAAAATGATCTAGACTGAAGGGCCTTTTAGGATGCGTGTTTACTGTTACAGAAGCGAAGAGTCCAGATGGCGCAACCCTGGGAGCAAACTAATTACAGACGTGCCGTAGATATTGCTTTGGTCTCCTTGTTGTGTTTATTACCTCAACCCCAGAGGTAATTAGGTCTGTAATTAGTGTTTCAGATTAGTAAAATAGTAATGCCAAATTTCTGAAAAAGAACATCAGACGAACAGTAAAATTTGGTGGTGGTAGTAGGAAAAGCAAAATGCCCGACCATCTGTTTGTGACCTCAATCTGAACCAAACTTGGGATCTGGAGCAGGAAAGTCCACATCTGAATGGCTGAAGAAAAACAAAATGAATATTTTGGAGTGCCCTCCGTGAATCACCACCTTATCGTGGTGAAGGGGTTTGAGTGTCCGAGTGACCCTAGGAGCTATGTTGTCGGGGGCTTTATGCCCCTGGTAGGGTCTACCACGGCAAACAGGTTCGAGGTGACGGGCCAGACTAAGAATGATTCAGAAGACCCTTATGATTAAAACCAAGAGGAGTGACCGCACAATGGGGACCTAAAAGGACGCGGGACACCGGGGCCTCACCCTGGAGCCAGGCCTGGGGGAGGGGCTTGCAGGCGAGCGCCTGGTGGCCATGCCTTTACCCGTGGGGTCATATCATCAGACCTGCACCCTCATTTGCTGGACACGCGGGTGACAAGAGGGGCTGAGCTGTCAACTGACCACCTGGTGATGAGTTGGATTAGATGGCGGGGAAGGATGCCGGAAAGACCTGGTAGACCTGTACGTACGCGTAGTGAGGGTGTGCTGGGAACGTCTGGCAGAGTCTCCCGTTCGTCGAGTCTTCAACTCTCATCTGCGGCAGAGCTTAGCCTGCATCTCGAGGGAGGACCAAGATATTGAGTCCGAATGGGCCGTATTCCGTGTCTCCATTGCTGAGGCAGCCAGTCGTAGTTGCGGCCCCAAGGTGGTCGGTGCCAGTCATGGTGGCAAGACCCGAACCCGATGGTGGACACTGGGATGTTAGGGCTGCTGTCAAGCTGAAGAAGGAGTCCTATCAAGCATGGATGGCTTGCGGGACTCCTGAAGCAGCTGACAGGTACCAGAAGGTCAAGCGGCATGCGGCTTCGGTGGTGGGTGATCACTGCTCCCCGGGTGTGGAGGAGTTCGGTGAGCCTATGGAGCACGACTTTCGGTCGGCCTCGAAGAGGTTCTGGCAAACCGTCTGACACCTCAGAAAGGGGAAGCGGTCCCCAGGTCACACTGTTTACAGTGCGGACGGGGGCTTGCTGACCTCGACTGATGATATAGTTGGTCAGTAGAAGGAATACTTTGAGGGCCTTCTCAATACCACTGACATACCTTCTGTAGAGGAAGCAAAGTCTGAGGACACGTACGTGGACAGTTCTATCACCGTGGCTGAGGTATTTGGGGTAGTTAAAACATTCCCCAATGGCAATGGCTCTGGGGGTGGATGAGTTTCACCCTGAATTTCTCAAGGCTCTGGATGTTGGAGGACTGTCTTGGTTGACACGCCTCTTCAACATTGCATGGAAGTCGGGAACAGTACCTCTGGACTGGCAGACCGGGGTGGTGGTCCCCATTTTCAAAAGAGATGACCGGAGGGTGTGTTCCAACTATAGGGGATCACACTCCTCAGCCTTCCTGGGAAAGTCTACTCCAGGGTGCTGGAGAGAAGGGCACGACCGTTAGTCAAACCTCGGTTACAGGGGTTGCAATGTCGTTTTCGTCCCGGTCGCTGAACACTGGACCAGCTTTACACTCTTGCAAGGGTACTGAAGGGTATGAGAGAGTTTGCCCAACCGGTCTACATGTGCTTTGCAGACTTGGAAAAGGCATTCGACCGTGTCCCTCGTGGTGTCCTGTGGGGGGTAGTCTGGTAGTACGGGATTGGTGGTTCGCTACTACGTGCCATTCGGTCCTTGTACAATCGAAGCAGGAGCCTGGTTTGCATTGCCAGCAGTAAGTCGAGCTTTTTTCCGGTGAACGTTGGCCTCCGCCAAGGCTTCCCTTTGTCACTGATTATGTTCATAATCGTCATGGACAGAATTTCTAGGCGCAGTCAAGGCTTTGAGGGAGTCCAGTTTGGTGACCTTAGGATCTCGTCTCGGCTATTTGCAAAATTAACATTTTCTTATTAAAGTTCCTGCATTTAAACTGATTACTACATTAAATGGAATTTTAGTTTTTTAAAATCTTTTTAAACAGCAGCATGTTGTCTTTTCGTTAAACCCGCTGCTGCACGTAAGTTGGTGTCTTTTAATTCGTTCTGTGAGGTGCTGGAGTTGTGCCAAGTACCACTCCTTCTCCTGGCCCCCACTGGTCTGCGCCACACTGTGTATTCGAGCCTTGGCCCGTTGACATGTCTCATCATTTTTAATTTGGCTATTCTGCTGTGTTTAGGACTGACATATTTTAAGTCTTATTTGGAGTGGTTCTGATTATTTTAGGCAAGATAGCGACTGCCATTGATTTTCGCTAGAGCAGCAATCACATGAGTTAAATTACATGACTATTACACAAAAGAACTTAGTCGTGTTTGGCTTCACCGTTTGTTGTATTTATCTTCAGGTATATTCAACTTTGCCGTTATTTTGAAAAAGAAATACAAAGTATTTTGACTGGAATTTTTTCAAATGTAGTTCAGACCTTTGCAGCTGTTTAAAGGATCCAATAGCAAAAATATTGTAGGAAAAGTATATAAGATTTTAGGTTTAATTGATACACAAACATATTGATACTGTATGTGGAAAAAAAAACAATGGGATGACGATCTAAAAGTTGCCATTATCTCCGGCTGGAGGGATGGAAATATCAAAATTGCACAACTAACTCAGATACCTTAGACACAGCTGTACGGAAATCAAAAGCCTTTACTTCCTCTCTCTGCTGGAGGGTGTGTGGATCTGCCAAGGTGCACCGTGTTCATATATTTTGGTCATGCACAGGTTTTGTGGAACTTTTGTAAGAATGTGATAAAATGAATATATTTTGTGTTAGGGAATTGATTAGAAATATTTCTTTACTTTGTTCCTGGTTATACCCCTTGAGGGAATATGCCAAAGTGATATATACTCCATGTAATTATTTAGGCTCATCGTTGATGCAAAAAAAGCTATCACTAAATGTTGACTCAAAATAGACACTTTCTTTGGCTTTGTTGGAAGAAGGTGTTAAACATATAAGAACAATGGAACTTGGCTTTTAACCTTTGTCTTCAACAATACAAATGGAGGAAATATTGGAAAAGATGGGACAGTTATATTCCATCTGTGGACAGTGACTATGTCTGCTAAGATGGGACATGTAAATGAATGTTTGTTTATTTATATATTACCATTTTTTTCGTTTTTCATTCTATCTGTCTTAAAATCAAATTAAAAAAAACATTTTAAAAGACCTTTATATTGGTGTTCAAATCACAGCAATGAAAACCTCTCACTGTGAGTGAGCATTCCTCCAAAAATTAGGCTTTATCATTGGTTGTAATTTTTTTTTTAAACTTCTAATACTGTTTTATCATGATTGTTGAACATTCCCTTTCAATTTGGTATTAAATAATATGCAGACTCAAAGCAGCCATTGCGAATGGACAAAAAAGTGATGCACAAAATCAAGTCAATAAAACGCAAACATGCCAACATCAGACTGAACATGAAACATGGAGGATGATTATGTATTCATCAGTGCTCATGTGAAACTTTATCAAAACGTGACCATGCAACGTACACATTACAAATGACCCAGAAATACAATAACATTAAATAACCGATTAATCATGTTTAATATTTCAAGTTATTTGAAATGCGTTGTATGAAAGAGACGGTTAGCACTCCTCTTAACAAGGATGGCAATGGCCCTTACAGCCTGCAACACATGTATGGTTAAGGCGTTGCTACGTTTGTGGCATCTCTAACCAAGTTTAATCTGGAATTTTCCCTTGCGGGACTAATAAGGGCATCTTTTATTCAGGTAAATGTTTAAGTGTGCAGGAGTAGAGGGTACATGGCCTCAGTACAAATGTCTGAAGGGATATGCGACTGTAAAATGTTTTGGGAACCATTGATCAAAGCTCTTTTATCGACATGAGAAGATTCAGCAGCCTTTCCAAGTTGATAAAAGTAATATCCTTGGTATGGAAAGTTGCTAAGAGGTGGCTAAAATAAAAAAAATGGGAGGCTATTCACACAAAGGGAAAACCCCACAAGTTACATCAACACTAGAAGAATGGGAATATACCCTGAGACCTGTTTTCGTCATTCCAAGATGGCAAAGAAGTTCCAACCACCACTTTTCCTGGAGTAGTAGTTTTCAAGGACAAAAGTACTGGTTTCTTGATGTGTGGAAGCAGAACTCAAGCATTTAATGACAAGACTGAATTCCCAGTCTTGCCATATGAAAATTGGATGTCAAGATTAATAGCTTGCAAAGCCCACAATGCAAATCATTAAGGCATTTGCAGGAACTCTACTCAGGATGAAAAAAGGGCATGGTCCATAAAAGGCTGTAGACTTGCAAGGAAGGTAGTAGATAACCACGTTGCTAATGGGAAAAAGAAGGCAAGACTTTTAACAAATCATGACGGATCTTTCCCCAGAACTATTTAAACTTGGTTGTTCCTTACAGTTTACATCTGCCCAACCTGTTTGGACCGTATCAAATTAGGGATAAGGAGGAAACAATCTTAAGGAATGGGAAGTTGCACGAACCTCACTTGTGGGATACAAAATTGTTTGTTTTTTTTATGCTTCTGTTCACTTTTAATGTCTAGGATAGTTCTGACCCTTGTTAGAGACCTTTTAATAGCAGCTATATAGCTATATAGCTGTCTTTCATACATCTTTCCTGTAGGTGTTCCTGGGTAAAATCTCAATTTCCATGAACTTTGCATTGATTTTGTCTATGGTTTCTTTTCCATCAGCTATTGCAACTTTTTTACAAGACTGAGTAGTTCAGTCTTGTAATTATCGTTTGCGTCAATTACTTTACAGCTGTCCCTATAGAGTTGGACGAACTCTTACTAAAAAACGTTATCCATCATCTTGTTTGACCATAGGGTTAATTTCCCTTGTGAAGGAAATTTTAGCAGTGTCCAACTGCTTTTTGAAGTAAAAATGGATCTTCCATTTTACTTTATCTCAGTTTCGTCAGCAATTTGACTTGGAATATGCAAGGGATTTCTTTTCCATCCAACATGGTTAACAACTCTGAAGTTCTTTTGGATTTAAGCCAGCTTGCACTTGAAACGACAGAGAAGATCTGATACTTTATCAACTCAACTCCAGTAGATGTGTTTTTGAGTTTTCACTATTTACAGGAGATTGTCAGGTTAGGTTGATCACATTTGAATCAGCCCCTCTCAAGGAATTTGGTTCCAGTAAACAGGTGGACTGTACCCTCCGGGTTGGGAGTGAGGTCTTGCCTCAGGTGGAGGAGTTCAAGTGTCTCGGGTTCTTGTTTACGAGTGAAGGAAGGTTGGAGCGTGAGATCGACAGACGGATCGGTGCAGCATCTGCAGTAATGCGGTCACTGTACCGGACTTTCGTGGTGAATAGAGAGCTGAGCCAGAAGGCAAAGCTCTCTGTTTACCGATCGATCTACGTTCCCACCCTCACCTATGGTCATGAGTTATGGGTCATGACCGAAAGAATGAGATCGCGGATACAAGCGGCGGAAATGAGTTTCCTTCGTAGGGTGCCTGGACTCACCCTAAGAGATAGGGTGAGGAGCTCGGCCATCCGGGAGGAGCTCAGAGTAGAGCCGCTGCTCCTTCACATCGAGAAGTGCCAGTTGAGGTGGCTCGGGCATCTAGTCCAGATGCCTCCCGGGCGCCTCCCTGGTGAGGTGTTTCGGGCATGCCCAGTCGGGAAAAGGCCCCCGGGAAGACCTAGGACACGCTGGAGGGACTATGTCTCACAGCTGGCCTGGGAACGCCTTGGTGTCCTCCCGATGGAGCTGGAAGAGGTCGCTGGGGACCGGGAAGTCTGGACTTCCCTACTGAGGCTTCTTCCCCTCGCGGCCTTGACCCGAATAAGCGGAGGAAAATGGATAGAATGGATGGACATTTAAATCAAAGAGGAATAACATTAAATTACGACTCAGACTAACCACAAACGTATTTTGAAGCAACAGCTGTTGTTAAATAACTGTGGTCGCTCTGGTCAGTTGGACATATTGTTCAAGTCGCTGATCAAAATGTGCTGAGAGGACAGTAAAAAAGAAAACCGAAAAAAACAGGCAAACTCAGAAGTCAAGTTCCAACTACAATTTTTCTGTAGTTCTGTAACTGTCCTCTCCAAGATGTTTGTGTTCCTCCATGTGAGAGAAAATGCTTAAATTTTATCTCCCGCATTTCTGCTTGGGTTTGTCCATGATAATAACTCTTGTGATGGCAATCACCAATGTCTTCATCTTGGTTGTCTCTTCAGAGGAACCTGTGACGATGCAACTCTCAGTCCTCCAACCACACGAGTTGTACATTTTCTTTATCTCCCAAAGGCGCATATACTCTTGTTCCAAAACATAATAGAATGCCTATAATCTGGTGTCAAAAGGACATCGGGTCCTTTCAGTAGTTTGTCCTTAGGCTTATCATTATGCTGCAATCATATCGTTTTCGTTTCTGTTAAAGTTAATAAAAGGGGGTAGCTCATTCCAAATGGGACATTAGAAGACATGAATGATGATTCAACACATTCTTACATTGTGAATGTCATCAATCCTCAATGCAAGTGTCTCATTAAGCCAACTCTCTGTTGAAGCATCTCGTGAGGGATGCATCGTTGCAAATAATAAGAGACAATTGTTTAATAAATAATGCTAGCAACTTGAAGGTGAACATTATCCATCAATTCCCTGCGGAAATAAATGCAGTTTTCTCTCATAGAAAGAGCAGGACAACCAACAACCAAATGAACCATACATTTGATGACAAAAAGAATAAAGTAAATGTTCAGTCAAGGCAGCATAAGGATGTTAAGTATCAAATGTAATAGTATCTACGTAATAAGTAATTTTTGAGTGAGTGTCAGCAAAGAAAGAAAGCACTCATATCTAGGGTATTTTTATTTATAAACATACATTATAAACATTAGAAGCAAAGGTGGGGCGATTGCAAAGGTGGTGTCATGCTCCCCAGGCCCTGCACTCTTATTTTGGAATACTGCATTCCTTGCTAGGGGTGAGATGCAGTCACTTAACCTAATTGTAATAGGGCGCAGCAACTGGAAATTGCATTTAGACGGGTTTATGTATAAGCCCTGGATCTTCACTGTGCTGTCACATAGGTGTTCTCCCTACCTGTTGCTACTGCACTTCTGTGAATATCGGCTACTGCTCATGCACAATGAAAGGATTTTTAATTGCACGCATTCATGCATTCAACAGCTACACTACAGAACCCTAACACACCACCGCACATCACCTTGTCCGTTGGCATCTGGCATTCTGGCTACATGATCTGCACTCCTTCTCTGCCTCCTTAGTGATTCTGCTGTACTACAATGTGCTAACAATAATGACAGCAAGATGAAGGCAAACCTTGAAACCAGTTGCTTTTAGACGCAAATAATAAGGCTTGGAAAAGAAGGAATGAATGAGTGCTGAGATGGAAGGATCTATGCCCTTCTGTGTAGTATCATGGACAGTATTGCAGTATACAGTTTTTATTTTTTTCCATTTTATACTGTCTCAATCATCACCTCTAATCTGCTGAGGAAATCAGGTGGAAATCTATTTTATTCTTCTTATTTGCGTATTATTTCCTATTGGGGCGTCAAACCTTGGTCGGGAGCACAAAGGAGTTCCATCTGCTGCTCCAAGGCAGCAGTCATAACTGTTTGAGCCTCCTCTGCACCTTTGTACTTTCTCTGGAAACTATGTCATGGTAATAAAAGCCTGCTCGTACTGACATGAAGCAGGGGGGGCTGAGTGACCAGTGGTTCGTTTTGTGTGAGACAGAAAAGCTTCCTGCTCTGAACACTGATGTTTAGTGAGAGTTTTGTTTCCATCGGCTTGTTTTCATTAGAGTCACTGGTGACTGAAGCCCACCCCCTATACTGGTCGGTTATCGTACAATATTGCTGGTAACAAATATTTGGTACATTAAATCTTGTGGTGTTATTAAATATGTGGACAGACTATTCCCAGCTTAGCTTGTTTGTTCAGCCATCTTGGGTCACACACCCAACTTCACCTACACCAGTGGTTCCCAAACTTTTTTGCAACGCCCCCCTTTTGGAGATAAAATGAATTCTTTTGTTGCAATTTTGTGATTTTCTTTCATAACACACTTCACATGTAGAAGAAATCCGTGTTGACAATTTAGCAAAGTGGTCCCTGTATTTAGCAAGTAAGGGTGCACATTAAAAGTGAAAGTGTTTATTGCTTAAAGTATCCACCGGATACACTTCAGATTGTATGTTGTGCAATGCCAGTCTGAAAGCTGCAAAAATCCCTGAAGGTCACAGCAGAGACGAAATCCTAAGGCCCCAAAACTGGACTTTCTTGGCGCGTTGGCTGAGCCTAGAAATTCTGTCATTGTAAATTATAAACAGAATCGCAGACAATTGGTGGAGGCCAACAACAGGATTCACTTACTGCTGGCAATGCAAACCAGGCTCCTGCTCCGGTTGTGCAAGGACCCAATGGTACATAGCAGCGTGCCAGTCATGCCAGTCATTGTGGCGTTGAAGCAGTCAGACATTTTTTGTTCTATGAACCTTTCTTTCCCTAAGGCCGTCTGGTAGTTATTGGACGGCTCAGCACCAGTAACAACCTTCGTTTGGGCAGAGGATCGTCCCGTGTTTTGACGGACAGCCAACTGGAACCTCTGGCTCAGATCCAGTGATTTTTTTTTTAAGTCTACGACTTGACTTTTTTTTTCTATAACCCTCAAGTTCTTTGAAGAAGTTTAAAATGATTGCCTGACTGCGTCCAACAGCAGCCGCTCCAAGTGGCCTTATGCAGCTCAACAATCCACCCACATTCAAAGAGAGAAAGCTTTTTTGCCTTTGCAATCAATAGGCAGTGTCAGTGTGAATGGAATTTACACTGAACCCACATTTTTGCCAATATTTGACCTTTTAAAGGCTGTTGTCCTAAATGTTTGATCTGCTGACGAACAACCTATTTTTTTTTAGTGGCAGTTTTGAAATAAATTGCAGATAAGAGCCAACAGTCCAAAATGTAAAGTCATGCAATTCTTCAACCTGGTCTATAAATGTTGATCAGGAGTCTATATATGTATGTCACTACATCACTAGGCATACTAAACAGTGGTTTAAGGAGAACACAGCCAATGCCCCCTAAAAAATGGAGTCGACACAGTAATTGGAGAATGTAATGGTAGCTATAGCTTGTAAAGTTGCTGGACCCAACAAAGTACAGCCTGCTGAGGAAAAAAAAACAATCTAAAGAATAGTCTGTTGCCTTTATAGAAGAAATTACTTTGATGCGGTGACTTTCTCCTCAAATGGCTGCACTAGTGAGATGTGAGTACCATCCTGATTGGAAAAAATGTACACAACTAAAGTTTAGTCACTAAAAAGCAATGCCTTGTACAAAAATGTCCAAGTGTTATACAGAATTTACAGTCAACTATTTAACTCTACTGATGTAAAAACTGGGGCCACGTATTTTCTTATTGCACACAACACATTGACCTGACCATTGAACTGAACAAGATAAACAATATAACGCAGTGATATTCTCTTGTGAATTTCCAGTCTGCCACTTCCCATTTATGAGTCACTCTCCTGAAAAGGGTACCAAAGTGTGACCCAGCAAGAACCAATTTGCATATTACAACAAAGTATCGCTTGTGATACTTTCTTGCCAGTTTTTCTTCATAAAAACAGAATATTTTGTCATATTTCATGGCCACAGGGCACTGTTTACTGAAATCTCATTTGTAGCATTTACATATAAATGCTCTAATTTATTCAATAATTATTAATAAAGGCTTAATTTGCACTCTGTATTAGTGATTAAGTGTAGTAATTCAAAGGTTTTGAAAAAAAAATTGAGGAACAATTTAAAAACATTATATCTATCAATCTTTCCTAGTAATAAGTAGGTGATGTATTAGTAACAAAATGATGCCACATAATTTGATAGAAATGAAAATGATCACCCCACAGAGGGGGGAAATCAAATACACCGCAAAAATTAAAGCGCAAAAATGATACAGCATACTGGTCTGTTTTGTCAAAACGTCATTGTAGCAACTCAAAATGATTCTCAATAGTTTGTGTGGCCCCCACGTGTTTGTACGCATGCTCCTAATGAGACCGTGGATGGTGTCCTGGGGGATCTCCTCCCAGATCTGGACCAGGGGATCACTGAGCTCCTGGACAGTCTGAGGAGCAACCTGGTGGCGCCCGATGGACCTAAACATAATGTCCCAAAGGTCTTCTATTGGGTTTAGGTCAGGTGAACATGGGGCCAAGCCAATAGTATCAATTCCTTTATCTTCCAGGAACTGCCTGCATACTACTGTATAGCCACATGAGGTCGGGGATTGACGTGGACAAGGAGACCCAGGTCCCACTGCACCAGCGTAGGCGTGATACCTAATAGCAGTCAGGGTGTCATTATCCAACCTGTAGAGGTCTGTGCGTCCTTCCAAGGATATACAGTTTGCCTCCCCAAACCATCACTGACCCACCACCAAACCATTCATGCTGAAGGATTTTGCAGACAGCATAACGTTCTCCACGGCATATCCAGACCCTTTCACGTCTGTCGCATGTGCTCAGGTTCTACCTGCCCTCATTGGTGAAGAGCACAAGGCGCCAGTGGCGTAGTTGCCAATCCTGGTGGTCGATGGCAAATGCCAGTCGAGCTCTACAGTGCTGGGCAGTGAGCACAGGGCCCCACTACAGGACGTCGAGCCCTCAGGCCACCCTCAGGGAGCCTGTTTCTGATTGTTCGGTCAGAAACATTCGCACCAGTGGCCTGCTGGAGGTCATTTTGTAAGGCTCTGGCAGTGTTCATCCTGTTCCTCCTTGCACAAAGTAGAAGATACTGATCCTGCTAAGGGTTTAAGGACCTTTTAAGGCCCTGTCCAGCTCTCCTGGAGTAACTACCTGTCTCTTGGAATCTCCTCCTTGCTCTTGAGACTGTGCTGGGAGACACAGTAAACCTTCTTCTAAGGTTACGTATTGATGTGTCATCCTGTCTCATTGTTGCCCCTCTGATGCACCTGTTGTTGATTTAATTAACAAAAAACAAGCTGAAACTGATTAACAACCCCCTTTGCTACTTAACTCACCAGATCAATATCCCAGAAGTTAAACTTATAGCTTACTATACTCTGATTAAAAAGTGATCCTCTAATGGCATCTAAAAAAACAAAAAACAAATGTTAGTCCGGACACTCGTATGCCAAAATGCCACTGCATAAATGACAATAGAAAAATACCAGCAGTGCTTCAGTATCTTTTTTGCAGACACACTCTGACATTTCAAATCACAGCAACAGTAGATACTAAGAACTTTGGCCATCTGCCAGGGCTTTTAAGGGCTTTATGCTTTTTTTTTTTCTTAGTTTGTCCGATTCTACTCAGTCAAAAAAATATATAGTGCTGTTAAAGGAAACCTCTATTAATTTGTTAACTTTGAAACCGCCAATTATTATATAACGTAAATTCCAGTGTATAAACCGCTACTTTTTTCTCAAACTTTAAACCCTGCGGCTTTCACACCGGTGCAGCTAATTTATGGCTAAAAACTATATTTCTTTTGATGCTCAGGGTGGTCGTGTTCTAATCTCATGACGCCTCCTATACATCAGAACTACTACTAATAGATATGTACAGATATGGATTTTCCTTTAAATTAAGTTGGTGTGGCTTTTTTACGGTATATTTTGTTATATTCTAAACACCCCACATGCTCAAGTGGATACCACAATATGACTTGCAGGCAAGAAAGCAGTAGCTGCCTATGAGCTGCACACGAGATGTTGGCTTGTTCAACACCTGGATAGCGCTCAGGGGGCTATTATTCAGGCAACCATTTTCCATATTCACATTTTTTTGTGGATTCCATCCTATGTATTTGTAAGTTTCGCTTGGTGTATTGTCTACTAGTAATATGCACACATAGACAGAAGTTAACCTTACTATTGTGTGAGATAATCAGATAATTACTTTTTGTCTCATATACTGTAGTGTACACACACACACACACGCGCCATTTAATCTGCAATGTTGAAGCATTGACTTTTGCTGAACAATGCTTCCTCTCAATAACTTTTGCAAAGATACAACATCATAATTTGCAACAAGAGAAGCAATCATCTAATCTGCTGTCATCTTCTTTAATTCACTGCATCACAAAAAGGTGTCCTAGCAGCAGGGGTTACTGTGATCTTTGACTCCAGCAACACACATTCTCTGCTTTCATATGGCACAAACACAGACTGAATATTATTGCAAGGTGATAAATATTAAAGTGGTGATAACCCAAGCTCATCAATTTTGTATTTATTGCATGTGTACTTTGAAATGTAATAGTTACATGAAGCAGTCAAAGCAATGTTAGATGAAGCACAGCATATTTTCCTGTGAAAGGTTTGGAGGGGTGTTTATGAGGGTAAAAACGTCTTCAGTGCTCTTGGTATTAATAGGTGGGTGGTGAAGTGCAGGGAATGGTACAAATCTGAAGCCAGTGACACGTTGTGCGAAATAAATCATACACATTTTTACATGAATGGTGTCAGAATGGATTATAGAATGAAAACATTGAAAGTACTGATCTGTATTGTGTGCATTTCATGAATATGACACCCGCCTGAGCAATGCATACAAAGGAGTACCGGCAGAGTTTTGTTTCATCACTAGATATATTCAGCGCATGCATGGAAGTGTTTGTTTGGTTTAGTTTTTCTTTTGTATGGTGAATCTGTCGCCGTATTTACCTTTCGAGTTCCACAGAGGAGGAGAAAGTCATTATAGGAGTTTTTGTGTCCTGACTGCATCTTCCACTGATAGCATTTTAAAAACCTGGTAGAGAAAGCAGCTTGTGTTTGTCTGTACGAGCATTTAGCTGCTTTGCTACGTATTTGTTGTTATGTCCATATGTTCATGTTTATATCTGCAGAGTTAAACTTGAAAACGGCAGAAGTCAGTGACATCTGTGCCTAATAACATAATTAGTCTCTGTACTCTACCAAGGCTGTATGTACACATATTTAACTGAACAGACAAGGTCAGCCTGCTCTGCCGGTCAAACTACCTCCAACATCAACATTAATATTCACTCGACACTTGGGCTGCAACTTTCAGTGTAAAATAGGTGAAAAATAACAGGCTTAAATTTCCGTCGTAATTTGTTTTGGGTGTTTACACGCTGCTTTACACCATTTTGCAGCGTTTGCAGGTGGTACTTTTTCATTGATGGCCAACAGCAAAGGAACCTTGCCTGAAAGCCATTAACAGGCTTGTCAGCTATTTGTAATCAGGGAGCCCTGTCAATGTGTGTTCCTAGTCATAGTGACATATCTGCAGAGAAAGCCATGCTGAGGGTAGCCAGAAGGGCAGAAACGGAAGAATGGAGGCAGAGATAGAGAACATCAAACCACAGAAAATCAATGTGACCTCATCTGGTCATGTTGGTCGTGCATGGGAATGATTACTTTAATTGGCTAAAGATCCTCAAATGCAAGCTTGTGCATAATCCCTTGGTGCTTAGCTGTCAAATCCCCCCAAACAAATGCTTGTAAACATCTGTGGTGAGGATCCCGGTGTGAATTTGAATATGAACATCTAATATGTTCATAGGCACAGAGGGACTAAAGACGATCTCAACTAACTTCAAGTCAGAGCTAGGGTACAATTTGCACTGACGGCCTGTCAATCACATAAAACGATGTTTTCATTCTCACCCTCAAAATTGGTGTGTATTGTATTGTCCATCCATCCATCCATTTTCTTCCGCTTATCTGAGGTTGGGTCGCGGGGACAGCAACCTAAGCAGGAAAGCCCAGAGGTCCCTCTCCCCGGCCACTTCGTCTAGCTCTTCCCAGCGGATGCCGAGGCGTTCCCAGGCCAGCTGAGAGGCGTAGTCTCTCCAATGTGTCCTGGGTCTTCCCCGAGGCCTCCTACCGGTTGGACGTGCCCTGAACACCTCCCCAGGAAGGCGTTCGGGAGGCATCCTAACCAGATTCCCGAGCCATCTCATCTGACTCCTCTCAATGCAGAGGAGCAGCGGTTCTACTATCCGTTGCAGACACTCAAATTATTGGCTACAAATACAATCGTCGGACAAGGGTTTCCAATGATTTTTTGTCCGACCCTCGACTTAAAGTCGGCTTTAAGTTTCGGCCCCCGTGCAATTGTTTTTTTTGACTATTTGTCTAGTGTGGATGGTTGTTTGTCTATTTGTGCCTTACGATTGTCTGCCCAGGGTCTACCACACCTCTCCGTCAAAGTCAGTTAGGATAGGCTTCATCTTACCCATAATCCAAATGAGGCCAAGTAAGATTAAAAAAAAATGACGGATGGGCTGAATTACAATTAAATCTTAACTTTTGTTCACCTGGCTGCAATTTTCTAGGTCAACTTGCAGAAAACTTGAAAATGCTAGTGCTTACATTGTCACACAGGGTGGCGCCATCTTGCACTGACCTTTTACATCGTACATTTTATGCTTATTATCACGTGTTTATGAATGATTACAGACAGGGTGAATGAGATGTTTATTCAGCCTATTCAGTGAAAAAATTGCTGGGATGCAAATGCTGAGTAGCAAATATATAGGAATTCACGATGTACTTCATAAATGCAAATTAAAATCACTTCGTAACAGTCCACATCCCCCACATCAGTTACTATTCCATTTTTGACAGCCATTGTTGGAATAAGTAGCCAAACACTGACTAATTCGTAAATCCTAAATTTCCATCCATCAATCCATCTTCTCTGCCGCCTTATCCTCATTTGGGTCGCGGGTATGCTGGAGCCTATCCCAGCTGACTTTGGGCGAGAGGCAGGGTACACCCTGGACTGGTCGCCAGTCAATCACATGGCACATATAGACAAACAAACATTCACATTCATACCTATGGACAATTTAATGGACCTAATTATTTTAAATAATTATTTTTTTTAATTAAATTAAATTACATTAATTAATTACATTAACAAAAATATAATTTAACCTAATGGACAATTTAGAGTCGCCAATTCACCTAACATGCATGTTTTTGGAATGTGGGAGGAAACCGGAGTACCCGAAGAAAATCCACGCATGCACATAGAGAACATGCAAACTCCACACAGAGATGCCTAACGTAGATTCGAACCCTGAACCTCCTGACTGTGAGGCCAACGTGCTTACCACTAATATTTCTTGGAAATGAATAAGGTAGCTATCTCCTTATCTGGTTGCTTGGCCTCTGTGGATGTTCACAATAAATGCCATTGATTGCCACCCACTGCCTCAGTGTTGTGAGTGCATTCTGCTGTTAGCAATAACTGTGTGAAGAACATGTGTGAAATATAATGCTTTGCAGTTTTCCCCACTTTTACCAACCTATTTCTTGCTCTGACAGTTTTCATTGTTCTGTTTTTCATGAGCTATACATATGGTTTGAGCCCTGAATGCAATGTTTTTTTTAAACTAGTGAAAAAAAAGCCCCAGCACAAGTAATACTACTGTATTTTTGTTTACTGCCGAAACAAAACCATTACATGTAATGTAACTCAACATTTAAAAAATGAATTCACATTTTGTTAGAGAGCTATGTGCATTCAGTGGTTACTACAATGGCTATGGGTGAAGAAAAGTGGAGGATTAAGGAATTGGAGGAATAAACAAAATTGCTGCTTGAGGCTGATGCCAAGTAAAGCCCTTCTTTCAGAGGTGGTTTCATGGTCACAGAATAAAGTAGTGGCGGTGGTAGATCTCTTCCAAAGATGCTTGCTTAACCTTGCAGAACCAAAAACACGCTTCAGGCCACCGTGATTTCCACTTTCACTGACATAATCCTTTCTCTGAGTTCTCATTTACACATCAGTCCTCTCGCTCTTACATGCACACTTGCCTCACAAAACTTTAAGATATTTTGGTTTTGTGTTTGACCCCCCTGACTTCCATGCAAGCAGTGTGGGGTGAATTCCCACTCACTGAGAGTGTTAATGGTTGTGTTTCTAGGCGACCGGTCCTGGGTGACATGTGCCTTTCGCCCAAAGTCATCTGGGATGGATGGATGTAATATGGCAACAATGCAACCCCAGAAGTCTTTATCATTGCTCTTGTGTTAACTTTGTGTTAGCACTACTTTTGTTGACGGGTTGGTTGTGACCCGTGTCCTAAATCAGCTGTAAAATGCACCAACAACTAATGTATTATCCAATTTGTTTCTCCACATTTGATTGCCTTGTTAGGTTTCCTTATTCATGACAATACTGGCTTTAATGTTTTTAGTGGATACCTGTGGACCTTTTTTGTCAATACCCCACAATTTGAAAAGAAAATATATCATATGAACTGAACCACAAGGGATTCCTATAAATAAATAAAAAGATTTGTGTTACCCGACTATTATTAAGGGGCATTACAACACATCTCAAATACGTTTATGACATTTATTTGTTCATTCTAACATTTTTAACAGTAGTACCATATATGGTGTAACAGGTCAATTTCAAAGTTAGTATACTTCAAGAAAAAGGCAAACATGTATTTTTTCAGCAACCCAACTTTATGCCATACACAAATCGTGGAGGATAATGGCAAGAATGCTCTTTGTGTTGCACTTGCTTTTTTGGTTGAGGTCCACCCTTGGTTTATGTAGGTCCATAACAAAATGCATTCTATGCAGACACAGCGGATGTTGTAAAAAAATAAAACAACCAGTGGCCATTTCCCGGCCTTTCTCTGCCACGTGTCGCCGTATACTTTTTATCCTTCAATGTTTTTCACCGCATTGATGATTATTTTTAGTGACAATAGCATAAATAGCTTTGATGTCCCTGACCCTAGTCACAGCAAACCTGATTCCAGGGTCATTTTAATGACATATGCAGCAGCTGCCCTGCCATGTACATCATGAGGTACTGATCTCCAAAAGATCTTCCAATATGTTGATTTGAATCTGTCAGTGGGAGCAGCTTCACCACTACTGACCTCCTCTTCAGGCCCATCCGAAGTGTCTGTGTCTCCTGGGTGATACAATACTTCACATTGTTTTCCTCCTCAAAAAAACCCCATCACATTTGTATCGCTACGCCGTTGTATCCTCTTCCTCATTTTCACCAAAACTATGTTCAGAACTTGACTGAATGTATATCTTCTCATTTTGGATGCTGCAAATTGGAGATGTGCGTGAACTCTATACTAAATTGATCTGCAATGTCCGAGCATGATAGCCTTTTTGGGAATTTATACAGGCAAACAAAGCAAAATGAGAATCCCTTAAAGCTCACATAATTGTCAGAAGACTTGGCTGTTTGACTTATGATTTAGGTTTTGGCTCTAAGTTTTGCTTCATAACTGTATTTTGGAAACTGTGTCAAAAACAACCCTAATGGCACCATCCATCCATCCATTTTCTATACCGCTTATCCTCAATTAGATTCGCAGGTATGCCGGAGCCTATCCCAGCTGACTTTGGGCGAGAGGTGGGGTACACCCTGGACTGGTCGCCAGGCAATTGCAGGGCAGACATACGACCATTCACACTCTAATGGACAATTTAGAGTCGTTAATTAACCTAACATGCATATTTTTGTAATGTGGGAGGAAACCGGAGTACCCGGAGAAAACCCACGCAGCATGGGAAGAATATGCAAACTCCACAAAGAGATGCCCAACAGAGATTTGCACTCTGATCTCCTGCCTGTGAGGCCAACGTGATAGCCACTAAGTCACCGTGTGGCCCTTAACAACACAAATGTCAGAATTTTCCCTAAGTTTGTATTTGTGTGTATCCCTGGTGGCTGCCACCATGTATTTCAACTAGGGCTGTCAATCAATTAAAATATTTGATCACGATTAATATGCTAATATTGTTTCTCATATGGCCGCAGGGTGGCTGACTGGGTAGCACATTGGCCTCTCAGTCAGGAGGTTCAGGGTTCAAATCTCCGTTGGGCATCTCTGTGGGGAGTTTGCATGTTCTCCCCGTGCATGCGTGGGTTTTCTCCGGGTACTCCGGTTTCCTCCCACATTCCAAAAACATGCATGTTAGGTTAATTGGTGACTCTAAATTGTCCACAGGTATGAATGTGAGTGTGGATGCTTGTTTATAAAAAAATTTAATATTGTTTTTATTACTTATATTATTTTTATTTAATTGTATTAAATACCCTTTTCTTTGCCCATTTCTGCTGAGTATTTACTCCCGCTTGTAGCTTCCTACAAATCTGCCGCCGCTGCGGTTCCTCAAACTACCTGTGGGCAGAGGGTAAAGCAGGTCGTGCGCACGTTACTTGCGCGTCAAAAAAAATCAGTGGCGTTAAAGGACACTCCCATTAACGCATTAACTTTGATAGCCCTAATTCCAACAAAAAGTATTTTCCCCTCAGGACACAGGCAACATATTGATTCTATGCTTGGCTATGGCATCCTACACACGCACTGCTCCTCACTTAAACAGCTAAACACCACACAGGGGACTAGTGGTTAGCATCTTAGCCACACAGGCAGGAGAGCTGGAAGATCAGGGTTCAAATCAGTTCACATTTCTGTGTGGAATTTGCATGTCCATCCGTGCGTGCGTGGGTTTTCTCCGGGTACTCCGGTTTCCTCCCACATTCCAATAACATGCATGTTAGGTTAATTGGTGACACGAAATTGTTCATAGGTATGAATGTGAGCGTGAATGGTTGTTTGTCTATATGTGCCCTGCAATTGATTGGTCACAAGTCCAAGGTGTACCCCGCCTCTCACCCAAAGTCATTTGGGATAGGCTCCAGCATAACACAATGAGGATAAGCGGCATAGAAAATGGATGGATAGATGGGTACAATATTTAAACTTTAGATTGCTCTTTTAAAGGGGGCCGGAACGATTTTTTCTATTTATATGGGAAATCTTGTCTCATAATACAAAAATCCCAAGACATGAAAGCCCCTCTGTAAAATATTAATTTCATATCTTGAGGTTCCACTGTAGCTTTAATAGTGTTGGAAATTGGATACACCTGCGCTATCATAAACCTGGACACTCAATTTATTCTGTTATTTCTGATAATTGTATTTTTTGATCTAAAAAATATTGAGCAATATATTTCCTATATTTTTGTATACCCCTAAAACAAGCATCAAATTAAATACAAGCCTGTGTCAAATCGTACACAAATAAAAGCAAAAAAACCCACAAAACTTTTGGATTAGTTGGCTCTGCCAACAAGGTGTACCTTATTTGTTTTTGCGGAAGTTGGCAACCCTACTGTTAATTTATTTTATTATTATTGATTTTTTTTTTGCTGACATAAATCTCCTGCACACATAATCCAAACATTTGACAGTAAACACCAAAGTTGAAGAACATGGCCACTGTGATTGGTGTTTGTGCAAAAAGAGGGCCGTATTGAAGTTATAATCTGTATGCTGCCCCCAAAGAGGCCTTCCAAGAGCTAGAGACAGAAACAGGGTGGTTCGAGAAGACACTTGCCATTTATTGTTCAAGTATTTATAGTAGTGAATATTTACTTTGCTTGTGCTCTTAAAATGATGAGTTAGGGGCCACTGCTCCTTGTAAAAAAAGGTAGTGTGGAGCCCTGATGTGTGACAAAAAAGTGCTAAATGCCCAGTAAAGCAGTAAGTTGCTGGGTCATACCTCTATATATTTCTGAAATGAGTAACTGTCCCTGCTTTTGTTGAGCTATATAAAAACAGTGACCTAAATGCACAAAAACAGAGGTTGCAGTGCAAGAATAAAAGTACAAGATGTGTTAATCATAGACTTTAGCTGCTTGCACCGTATACATTTACCCAGGAGACCAGTGTTTCTTACAACCACCAACTCTATATAACAGCAATCTGCCTCAGATCAAGAACTGCATCTGTTAAACCGCAGGGTGACTGCACAGACCACCATTATAAATGCACCCTTGAGCATCAAGTCCCATCATATTCAGTGCACCTGGGTGACCAAAGAACGACAATAAGAGGTAAGGAGATGAGTAGAAGCTAATTAACTAGGGATTCTCCCATCAGGGTTCTATGCTGCCAAATGAGATGCCAATCATCTATGAGTGAAATTGAGCGATGCTGATCACATGCATTAACTGTACATTTTTCAATGTATTTACGATGAGTGCTATTGGTTAAAGGTGGTGTATGGGCGGGAAGTTTAGGCAACTCCAAGATCCCCAGAGGCCCCATAAGTAAAATGAAGCCCAAAGTGTTTTTCCTCATAGGGCGCAGAATTCCTAGCTGCATACCTGCTATTGGCTGTATTATCTGATAAAAGGAAGCATAAATTCACCTTATTTTAGGAAAAAAACATATTACCTTTTCAGGAGAACATAGACTACCCATCAAACGCTTTTGAACACCCCAAATTGTCTACAATATTTATTGCAGTTCAAGCTGTTTCAAGTCCAGTGAACACCTTAAATGGTTTCAAAGGAAAGTGGTGAAATGCCAGACATTAAATAAAGGTAAGGTTACCCAAAACTAAAAAATAATGTATATTTCACAATTTTACAATATATTTTTCAGTGCCAAAAAAAGGGGTCAAAAATGTAAAGCTGTTCTGCAGAAATGGAGGTTGATCGATCTTTGACAGTTTTCTGTCAAATTTTATTTATTTTATTATATTTTCTTAAATATAAATTGGGGTGTTCTAAAAAGGATATGCCCTGGACTGTTCACCAGTCAATCGCAGGGCAGACAAAAGAGCATTCACACTCACATGGACAATTTAGAGTCGCCAATTAACCTAACATGCATGTTTTTGGAATATGAGAGGAAACCGGAGTACCCGGAGAAAACCCACGCATGCACGGGGAGAACATGCAAACTATACACAGAGATGCCCAACAGAGATTTGAACCCAGAACCTCCTGACTGTGAGGCCAACATGCTACCCATTTATTCACCGTGCAGCCCTAATATCCTAATCTATTTAAATAAACTATAATAGCATTAATTCTTACTGCATTCCTCTGTGATTGTTCAACGTGGATTGCATCTAACTCTAGTCGGAAGTCCATTTTAGCCTCAATATTTAATAACGCAAACATGCATAGATCCTGAAATATTTATTAAGGAACATTTCATCACTTTTAACCATTATATATTATTATTATATATAATATTTTAGCATAACTTATGTCATTGTCTGGTGCTCTAGCAGAACTTCCAGGTATCACATATAGCTGGGCTCCAAGTGAGTGAGCAGCCGCCAGAACCTGTTGTTGTCCACTGCTGTAAAAGGCTGGTCATCTAGTCAGAATAATTAAAAAAATATTCTGACTGTCATGCACACACAGGCAAGTGTTGTCTGTGCAAAACCCCACAGTAGCTGCCGTACCATGACCCTCAAAAACTCACCATACTCGGTCAGGTTTATATTCTTTGCATACCTTACAAATTTAAAGTCTTGCTACCCCTGCAAGATATTTTGCAAATTTTACACCACATTCACAAATAGCGTTAACTGCAAGTTCCACATGGTAGATACGCTTGTTTTGGTTTGAAGCCGAATGCCTGCGCAGCGTGAAAGAAAAGAGGAGGAGGACGCTACCCATTAGCCCATACCCACTAACTCGGGACTTGACACTGCACACAAGAATGACTGCAGGCTGCAGTAGTACAACCCACAGGTATGCCATTCACATGGTTTTCCATGGAAAACGGTCAGTACTGATCAGTAGCTGATCTAACAGAGCATCCCTAGAACTAACCTATCAATTTGATAGCTCATTGAATAATGGTTACATTACAGGAAATAAGCCATCATATCAGCAGCTAGACCTGCACTAACTACCAAGGTTACAATCATCGTATCAGATATTCTGTCTTTACATTGTATACTCTTTGCCCATTGCTCCATTTATCGACATCGGTAAGTTAGTGTTTCCTTCCTGAGATGCTTTTCTAGTCTTTACGAGAGCAGCATTTAAAAACTGATTGTTTTTGTAACTTTAAGTGTTCAATTTTGTCTTTGGTAAATGAGAAATATCCTCCAGTAGATTGAGGTCAGGTACCTTATTTATCTACACTTTTCTGAGTTTTTGGCCTGATTTCTCTGTATGTTCAGAAGTTTATGAAGTTATTGGTGGGGTTGTAATTTTTTTCAACACCTTACCGGTAAAAAAAAGAACACTAATCAAATATAATCTGAAAGTACAGTAAGTGTTTTCTATGTATGTATGCATAACTCAATGTTTGAATGTTAAATAAATAAATTCAAAACTCAAAATCAAGGCCAGGTCCACATGAATACGGGTGCGTATTTGTGTCAACATGCAAATATTCCGGGTTTTGTTCTTAACTTGGAAAACTCCAGCCATAGTGGAGATTTCCAAAAACTTCAAAAACTGTAGATGGGTAAGAGTTGGCTTTTGGAAAAGTCGCGTGCTGTTCATCTTTACTTAAACATTCCCCTTTTCAGCTATTTGTTGCATCGAAGTTGAATCTGCTAATGCTAAGCAAGATAATTTCGACGTCGTGACTAGTATTTTGATGTACAGCACATTCTTGGTGCAAATATTTCTGTATAGTTTGTAAATGTTTTCAGTCCTATCAGTCATCAAATGTGACTTGAGGAAAGGTTGTGTCCATTCACCAATATACAGCTCAAATACAGTATTGCCCTTTTCGATTTTGTTTTTACATGTGCATGGGCAATTAAAAAATACGCGTATGATGTTCCATGAGCTCTGGGTAAGTGTGCCCCTATTTTAAAGATAATAAACACTCCCAATCAAAATCTTAAGACCAGTTGAAAAATTGCTAGAATTGACTTTTTGCACATTTGGATCTTAATGAGACTTTAAGTAGAGCAACAATATGCAAAAGCAAGAAGGGTGTGTGTAACAAAAAGCACTTTGAAAAAGTAATTTATTGAAAACAAAAATTCAACTGAAATAGGCAGTTTATCAGCTGGTCAAAAGTTTGGAACGATTTCTCAAAAATGACAAAAAACTCTCCAAACCAAAACAAAAAATGTTCTCAGTAGGACTCAGTAATGAGTAGCTCCACCGTTCTTGTTAATCACTTTAAAAATTGGTTTGGGTATGCTTGATCCAAGTGTTTCCAGGAAGCTAGTGGGAACATTGTTCCTAGTGGTGAAGATGGCTTCACAAAGTAGTAGTAATTTAAGTAGTAGTAATTTTATTCGGTCATTTCAAACAAAATGCACACCATCAAATACATGTATTCATGTATACATACATAATAATCCTCTCATGACCGAAAGGGTTTAGGCTGAAGTAACAGATACTTATTACGCCTAACCCTATTTAAACTATAAGAAAATCCCAAGATAATACAGCGTATTAACAAACATATGAAATTTTACAATGTACAAACGAATATATATAAGAAAAAACAAAACACCAGCAACAAAAAATAAATAGAATAAATAACACAATAATGTGCCGGCTCACTCAGAAGCCCTATAACTTTCAAAAAGCAATCTTTTATACAGACTTTTAAAAGCTACAATTGTATTGGATCTTTTTAATGCATCATCGAGGTTATTCCATATACAAACTCCTCTAACAGAAATACAATTCAATTTTTTATTTGTTCTAGTTTTAGTTTTTTTAAATATACCTGTTCCTCTGAGGCAGTATTGACTCTCTCTAAGTTCAAATAAGGTTTGTAGACATGGCGGAAGCAGGCGCTTAGATGCCTTATACATCACAATAGCAGTACACAAATCAACCAGATCTGAGTTTTAGCTCAGTAAAAATTGGATTTGTTGGCGCACAGTAATCTGCGTGCATAATAATTCTGACTGCTTTCTTTTGAAGTAGAAAAATATCATTTAAGTTAGATTTATAGGTGTTTCCCCATATTTCCACACAATAGCTCAAATATGGAAGAAACAAACTATTATATAGAATATAGCGAGAACTTTGGTTCAATAATCTTTTTGTTTTACTCATTATAGCAATAATTTTGGCTAACAAAGGGCATCAACAGTCTAGAACTGAATGCCATTTTTATAAACTTTCCTTTGCCATCCATCCCCAAATGTTCTCTATGGGATTTAAATCAGGGGAACATGCAGGATGGTCCAAAAAAGTGATCTTATTCTTTCAGAAGAAGTCCTTCGTCAAGCAAGCATTGTGAACTGCAGCGTTGTCCTGTTGAAAAACCCAGCTGTTACCACACAGACGAGGGCCCTCAGTAAGGAGGAATGCCCGCTGCAACATCTGCAAGTAACCAGGCGCCGTTTACACTTTGTGTCATCAAACATGGGACATTGAAAGGTGGAAAAAGGTTTTATTCTCTGATGGGAAAAAATTGAACCTTGACGAACATGTTCTGGGGTTCTTTTTCATTCAGTGGAACACTGGAGCTTCAGGTGGTGCAGGGTTGTCAGACGGCAGCTAATTACGTGCAGATGTTGCAGCGGGCATCCCTAATGACTGAGGACCCTCGTCTGTGTGGTAACAGTTGGGGTTTTCAACAGGAGAACACTGCAGTCAGTAAGGTCAGGTTTGTTTAGCAAAGAGAAGACAATAAACCATCAAATTAACTTGTTTACCTTTTAAATTGTGTGATCCATGCTGATAATGTCCAGTGTAATAGCATATTTACCTTTTAGCACAGCATATTTATGGCTTTGCATTTTCATCACAACACCGTTCTCTTCTCTGTCTTGCGCCTTACATTATAGTTCTTTTCCATCAATTAAAACTGCAGCAGGATGTTGGCATATTGCTTTTTACAAAACCCATTAGTTGGACAATAATGTAGTGTCAGCTCATTACGGCAAAAGTTTTGTACTGTAAACGGATTGTGCAAGTAATCAGACTGAATGAGAACAAAGATGATGAGCAGATTTTCTGGACAAATGAGCAGACAGGAGAATTAGTCCATAATTAATCCTCAAATGGTGATTCAAACCCAGGTGTTTCCATCAAATGTTCATTTTAACAATGCAGTGTCCTTTAAACTGCATTCTATCATGTGTCTATACACACTTTCTGAATGTAAAAACATTGCAAACAGCTTTAACTAGGACAAATTTTCTGTAGACTTTATTCCAGTGTTTTGAGATGAGACTGAGGTCATGTGAGTACGTGACAAAAACTCAAGTTGTCAAGCAGACTTCTTCAAAACTGTAGAAAATATTGTCAGCTATTGGAGCAAGAACCTGCGTGATCTACCGCAAATATTGTATCCCACCTTCATGTCAAAACAAGATCCTATCGTATTCAACTTTTAGTGGTAAGCAGGGTTGGAGTTCATATAAGGAAATGTTTTTGTTTATCAGCCAAATGAAACTTTTGCTTTATGGGGACAACCAAGTTGATGGTTAACATGAGGATTCACGTTACTCTAAAACAGGGGTCTCAAACACGTGCCATGGAGAGCCAAGACACTGCAGGTTTTCTTTTCAACCAGTTTCTCCAGCAGGAGATTTTAGTTGATGATCTGCTTCCCCCAAACGGAAGGAGGTGTTGATCATTAAAATCACCTGCTTTAGTGACCAGCTGGAACGAAAAACGGCCCTCCATGGCACGAGTTTGAGACCCCTGCTCTAAAAGTAATATTATCTGTATGTACAGTAAACCCTTGTTTACTGCAATGAATTGGTACCAAACATGACCATAAGCGAATTTTTGCAAAATAGGATTCTTTATTTATGAATAAAATATTCGTATAGAAAACCTGTTTACGACCTTGTAACTACAGTTTTTAACATTATTAGTGCCCTCTAGACATGAAATTACACTCTAGTCACTGTTACACTTACACATTATTATATTATACAAAAGTAATTAATGACATACTTACTACTCTTGATAAAAAGCTGTACCGTGCTTCACTTTTGGTTGATATTTAAATAGCATTTGACACTGTAGACCATGTTGTTTTATGTATTTATTTTATTTTATTATTATTTTTTTTTGTCTTGTCCAGCATCATAACAGCTGAATGGGAGTCAAGCTGCCTTTAAATGCTGAGCAAAATTTCTTTGCCAAGGGAGACTTCGTAATCCAAATGAGTCTCCCTTGACATTTGACTGCGTTTATTATGAATTTTGTTGCGCCACATTTCGATGCCGGACCTGACCTGAAAAGGGATGGGTGGGGGGTTGGGGTGAGGGATATAAGAAAGGGTGCAAAAGAACCTCACAAACATATTTCAACCATATTATAAACAACCGTGATAATCACAATTTCAGCAACAACCAGAACAGTCACAGAGCAAACTGAGCAAAAATACAGAGGAAAGAAGAAAAATAAATAAATAATAATAATAATGATAATACTAATATACCTGTACACACATTCATATATATATATATACATATATATACATATACACATATGTACATATATATACATATACACACACACATATATACACATACACATATTCGTACACGTATACATACACATACTGTGCACATACACATATCCATGCAGTACATACATACATACACACATACAGTGTGCATATATATGTATACACAAGTGAAGAACAGGTGTGTCTAATCAAAAGAAAACTAGCAACGAAACAGGAAACCACCACAACAAAGGAAACCCCACTTAAAACCTACACTGTCACGGGAACAACACCCGGATCGTGACAGGGTGCAGAAGAACCTCACAAACATATTTCAACCATATTACAAACAACCGTGATAATCAAGATTTCCGCAGCAACCAGAACCGTCACAGAGCAAAATGAGCAAAATTACAGGGGAAAGAAGAAAATAATAATAATAATAATAATAATGATAATACTAATATTCATGTACACACATTCATATACATATACATACATATACACACACATATATATACATGTATACATGCACATATTCGTACACGCATACACACACATACAGTGTGCATATATATGTATACACACATACATACATATTTACTAATAATGATAAACATACAAGAAAAACAACGAGAAAAGAAACAGAACCTCTTGAACAATGACCATCCAAATGACACGTGCAACAAATCTACATTAAATCTACATTATTCTGCAGTGACAGGATAACTGCATCAGAGTGAAACAGAGAATGAGGAGATGTTTGTGGTAAACACCGCCATGCATCCCAAACCACACTCCCTCCAAAAGTGAGGGTCCGACTAGGAAGACGCCGGAGCACGGCCCCCCAGCAGGCTCCCTACAGAGGGGAAGGCCCGACCCCGCCACCCCAAGGGCAACCGCGAGTCCACTCCGAAGAGGTGCAAGGGAGACCCGGCCGGACGCCACTCAAGGGCCACAGGGGGGGCCTGGGCGCCAACCGCCGGAACACCCGCCGGAGGCCGGCCAGCTTCGGGCAAACAGGACAACCCCCCCCAGGCCCCGGGCCCAGAAGCCACCCTAACCCCCAAAGCAGGGGCCATACCCAACACCCCGGGAGCTCCAGGCCACCCAGACACAATTGCCGCGGGCCATCGCCTTCCCCAACGCCAGAGGCAGGCGCCCATAGAGGGCCTATGGGTCTACCCCCCACCCCCCGTGACCCGTCCACCCCAGCCCCAGTACCCAGACCAAACCCTGTTCCCATACTCACACATGCCAACACACATACACTTACACACCTACATTTTAAACATATGCACCTGGATGTGCCACCCCCCCAATGCAGCGAGCAGCATCACCGCGAGCTCCCCCGAGACACGGGGCCATACCACCATACCCGGCCGCCAGAAAATCTACAGAGTGCCACACGCACGCACGCACACAGGCACTCCTCCCAGCACTGCCGCCGACTGAAATCTGGAGCCGAAACAATCCCCCCCTCACCGCCCCCAGCCCCAGAGAGCGTCCAAAAAAAATGGAGTGTAATAGGACCCTCTAAACCCCGCCTCCCCACCCAACTAAAAGTGTTATGAAGTGTGTGTGTAGGCAATTAAAATTGAGGAGCCGAAACTGCGTGACACCATGGGCAGAACCACTCCGCCGGCTGAGCATGGCTAAGTAGCTCTGCCCACCCTGTGACACAAGTCCCGCCCCCCAAAAATGAATGTGAAGTGTCTGTGAGTCTATGTATAGTGAATAAGTGTAATTAAAACTGGGGAGTTTGCGGCCCGCAGGGCATGACACCCAGCCAGCCCAGCCACCCGGCCCGGGGCCTGGCGGCCACGACCCAGGCCCCAACCCACGGTCCCCCGCCCTTCCACCAACCGGTCGTCTTGGCACCAGACCTACCCCAGCCTCCACACAGATAAACACCGGTCCCCCGCAGAGTAGCGTAGCCCAGCCCCCTCCCCAAGGGACCCCCAGCGGCCCGTGTGCCCCTGGCACCTCCGCCAGCCACCCAACTCTCAGAGTGACGTGAAAGAGCTAATCACCGGGGACCAGAGTGAATGAGATTGGTCCAATTGATTGTTTAAAGAGCTAAACATTGTTTCACAAGAGATATGATCTAATAAAAGGTTCCTAAATTGGTTCATACTTAGATTGGCTTTTGTTTTCCAATTCATGAGAATAGTTTTCTTTGCGAAGCATAACGCAGTAAGGACCATACGTGAGGTGTTATTATCGATATTGATGCCACCTAAATGGCCAAGTAAACACAATGTGGGGTGTGCTGGAATATTACATTTGGACCAAGTGGACAGCTCCTCTCATACCTGAAGCCAAACCCTTTGGACAGGTGCACAATACCAAACAGCATGTATATAGTTATCAACAGAGTTATTTGTGCAATGTGAGCAAATATTTGACTTTGTGAGACCCATCTTGAACATCCTTTGTCCTGTATAATGAGTCCTACGAAGAATTTTGATCTGAATCAGCTGTAGATTTAGATAGAAGTTTTTCGTCATTTTAAATGTATTTGAACATATTTGTATCCATGTGTTTTGATCCAAATTACTGAGTAGGTCTGTTTCCCATTTGGCAGTCGGTAGGTGTATTAAATCTTCTGTTTTATTGTTAAGCCTATATATTTTTGATAATAACTTTGGGGCGCAGAGGTTACAGAATTCTGCCACCTTGGTTGGCATTTGCAGGTTCAATTGATTGGGCGTGTATTTTTTTCCTATTATAGATTTGATTTGGTGCTATTCTAAAAATGTGGTGCTGCTGATTCCATATTGGGAGGTAAGCGTGTCAAATGACACCAAGTTTCCTTCCACTATGATATTATCTGTTTTATCCCTTTGTTTTTCCAGAGAGAAAAGTTTATCATTCTTTTATTTTGTAGGATGTCAGGGTTGTTCCAGATGGGTGTCAGCTTACATGGATAGAGGGAACATTTGTTTATTTTAAGAAATTCCCACCAAGCTGTCAGAGTGGAGCTGATGTTCATACTTTTGTAACATTTATGATGTTTAATGGTTGAACTGATGAATGGTAGATCACAGATTGCTAGATCATCACACAGTGCTTGCTCTACATCTCGCCATGGCTCCTCTGGATAACTCGATTTGAGCCATTTGGAGACATATTGCAGTTGATTGGCTAAGAAATACTAAGAAAAGTCCGGAAGCTCTAAACCGCCCCTGCCTTTGGTTTGTTTTAACGTATTTAAGATGATACGTGATGGTTTGTCTTTCCAAAGGAATTTAGAGATCTGGGAGTCCAGTGACTTGAACCACTTGGAGGATGGTTTGGTGGGTATCATTGAAAACAAATAATTAATTTTCGGTAAAACCATCATCTTGACGGAAGCCAGTCTCCCCATGGGTAGACGTCGCCACCGCAAAAGATCACCCTCAGTTGTTTTCAAAAGCTGAACGTAATTCAACTGTGTCAGCTCTGACAACTTGGGTGAAATGTTTATACCCAAATATCGGATATTTCCTGTCCGTATTATGGCATCAGGTATACCCTGAAAGTGACAGGTAATGGGTAAGCTGTGGTCTTAGAGCAGTTAATAGAGTAATCAGACACTGATGAGTACTTGTTTATAAGTTCAAACATGCAGGAGAGGGATGCTTGTGTGTTCTGGAGAAAAAGTAATACATCATCAGCGTAGAGACTTATTTTATGATCCATATCTCTGGTGCGGATCCCTTTGATTTCTTCATGTTGTCTGATGGCCGCTGCTAAGGGTTCGATAAATATGGAAAACAGTGAAGGGGACAGCGGACAGCCCTGCCTTGTGCCTCTGTGAAGGCTAAAGCTTGAAGAAGTTTGATCATTGGTCCTCACACATGCATGTGGGTTGGTATAAAATATTTTGATCCAATCAATAAAACCCGGTCCAAACCCAAATTTAATTATCGTCCTGAATAGGAAGTTCCAGTTTACCCCGTCAAATGCTTTTTCTGCATCTAGAGAAAGGATAATAGTTTCCAAATTCTGTATGTTAGAATAATCTATGAGGTTAATTAATCTGTGTGTGTTAGTTGAGGAGTGTCTACCTTTAATAAAACCTGTTTGGTCTGGATGGATTATGGAAGGAGTAATTTTCTCTAACCTTCTAGCCAAAGCTTTACTGATTATTTTAAAATCTACATTAATTAAGGAAATTGGGCGGTAGCTAGATGGGAGTGTGGAGTCTTTTCCTGGTTTTAATAAGAGAGTTAGCTAAGTTCATAGTTGGAGGCATTTTATTTTTCTCCTTTATTTCTAATAACAATTTGTAAAAAGTTGGCGCCAGTGTAGTCCAGAATTCTTTGTAGAATTCAGCAGTGCACCATGTTGTTTTAAAGCATAGACTTCTTTGTTTGGGTTTGTCAGATCATGTTGTTGCCTGGTTCACAAATGACCTAAGTGACAGGACTCACGTGTATTAAATGTGATGAGCTATGTTCTGAACGTGTGAGTGTCTACAAGGAGATTCCACCTGGTTCAATTTTAGGACCTCTACTATTAATTATAGATATTAATGAATAGGGACAAAATGGGTCCGATGCTAATGTACATCTTTTGCTGATGACACTATTATTACTGTTTTGGATCAATCCCTGCTCAAGCCACTGAAAATCTGCAGAAAGATGTTGATGTGGTTCAGCACACACTTCTGCAGCTAACATTAGTCCTTAATGCAAGTAAGACTAAAATAATGTTGTTTTCAAATACTAAGAAGGTTCCTCAAACTACTAAGCTTTTGCAGCCTTTTGCTACAGAAATAAGTTTTGTTTTCATGTCAATTTCAAAAGCGACTTGTCACTGCGACCTTTTTATCCATTTTATAATATGGAGACTTGTTGTACAGGAATGTCTCAGATCAATGTCTTAGAAAGATTGACACGGAGGAAAAACAAATTGACAGATTAAAAAAAAAAAAAACTTTTGCGAGTGAACGCAAAACTTATTACACTTCCGTATAGCTTGCATAGACTTCCGTGTTTGTCTGGAGTATTGCAGTTGGTTCTTGATGAAATCAACCAGGACAGCAAGATCCGAATATGGTTTACGAGGACAGAGCCCTCGTTCACTGCAGAACCTTTTTAGGTGTCTGTCACTTACATCGACCCCATGTTTACTGCTAAGCACTGTTTAAATATCTCAGTATTTCAGGTCCAACTCTGAATAAAACTCAAGAAACTTTTCCCACTCAATTTTTGTATCTGTTTTTGTTTCCGCTGTAAACACTGAAATATATGCAGGCTACATGGAAGTGTAATAAGTTTTTGCTTTCCCTTGCAAGTCCCCCTACAAGGGAACGCAAAACTTATTAATGTTAGCCCCCTTTTTTTTTTTTTTTTTACCCGTCAATTTTTTTTTCTCCATGTCCCTTTAGGGGCACCGTAGTTTAGCATGCTTCTTCAAGGTTTATCACAAGAGCCTTGACTAATCATTGTGAATTGCTTTCTTGAGTTTGATGGCCTTCTTCGTCCACTAGGAGGCTGGGACATTGGTGAACTTTTATTTACGAGGCCATGCTCAGACTATTGCATTCTTACATCAATAACTTGTTAACATGGAGTGTTGATTCTTACAGCCGGCATTCAAGCCATCATTTGTTGCTCTTTGTTCCATTTGCTTGCACAAAACTGGGAAAAAAATGCTCCACTCTGCTCCATTTACATGGAATATGTTGCAAAAAAAATTAACCGAGCTTATTTCATTGAACCCCTTTAAATCTGGACTGAGAGCACTTAAGACGACCTCCTAAATTTGTAACTGTTTTTAACTGTTAACTGCTAATTGGGAATTTATATGTTTATTCTAACTTTTGGCCAGGACTCCCTTTTAAATGAGGTTTTTTAATCCCAGTCGGACTTTCATGGTTAAATAAAGGTTAAATTACAAAAAGATACTTACTGTATATATGTGGGCCGCACGGTGGCTGAGTGGTTAGCACATTGGCCACACAGTCAGGAGATCTGGAAGACCCGGGTTCAAATCTCCGTTGGGCATCTCTGTGTGGAGTTTGCATGTTCTCCCCGTGCGTGTGTGGGTTTTCTCCGGGTACTCCGGTTTCCTCCCACATTCCAAAAACATGCATGTTAGGTTAATTGACGACTCTAAAATTGTCCATAGGTATGAATGTGAGTGTGAATGGTTGTTTGTCTATATGTGCCCTGCGATTGACTGGCGACCAGTCCAGGGTGTACCCCGCCTCTCGCCCAAAGCCAGCTGGGATAGGCTCCAGCATTCCCATGACCCTAATGAGGATAAGCGGTACAGAAAATGAATGAATTAATGTATATATGTATCCCGACGTAGACATAATAACAGAAAAAAAGGCCATTCAAGACACAAATAAGACTTGTGCTCACGTATAATGTGCTCCAGTGCTAAGAGGGCAGCCTGGCGGGCAGGCAGGAAGTGATGTTAGGGGTTCAGAGTTTAGTTTTAGTTTGGCACGGGTTACGGCCGCAACAATAGCCCTTGTTTTTAGTGGGAACTGTTATTCAGGATTCCTGTTGTGAGATATTCCAAACCTACAATAAAGGCCTGTTGTTCCGGCGATCAAATCTGGCACTGCCTCACAGATCATTACAGTAACATTACTGACACCTAGTGATAATTGTAGAATCCTACATATCATCCAAAGCATCTTTGGATGTGTCTTCTGAATGCCTTATATTTGTATTTTGCCGTAATTTTCAATGCATAAGATACCTTTTTTCACACTTTGACCCCTGTGGCTTACACAGTGATGTTGCTAACTAATGGTCACATTCTAATCTTGTGAGTCCTATGCTTCAAAACAGCCATTGCGGACTTCATGCACACACCGCCATAATGAAAAACACACAAAGAAATGCATATAATACACCTTTTAAGTTAAAGGTTATCGATTTAGCAACTTTTGCTTAAATCTGCCAGTAGATCCTGGCAGCGTGGAACAATGTCAGAAAATCCACTACCACCAATGGGACTGTATAGCACTTTGAGAGACCCTCATAAGCAGGGTTTAAATAAGACATTTGATTCTGTGGTCCCAGTTTACATAACCTGCACAGCAATCAATTTACAACTTACTGACATGTCAGCCGTCGCTACCATAAATGGCACCTTGCCTACTTTCAGCCCACTGGAAATAAAGGTAACACATTAAATAGAAATATATAAAGATATTTAAATATGCCACTTTAATAATAGATTTCGTTCACGCACAACATCCCCCATGTTGTTTTCCTCAATCAATTTGACTGAATGAGGAGCTATTGGGTTTTTGTGCTAGCTGTCAATCAACACCTGAAGGGTTTCCATGAAAACGGTGGTCAGCCCAGTCACTTTTCCTTTATGAAATGGGGCCTAGAGCATGTTTATATTATTATCTTATTGTAATGTTCAACATATTATATTATTCATAGTGTAGCAACCGGGTACATATGAAACTATGATGAATAACACTTCGATGAATGACATACCATTGGATTGATGAGGCTGCAATGGAAAGTATGGGTTTGTTTCAGCATCGTGTAACTTGGACTGTAAGAGATGACAAACATAAAACTACTCGGTAATACAAACGTACCTGTTTGTCGCATTTTCAATCATTTAAACGTGAAGCAGTGTAAAATGAGTAGAAGGCCAAGAACCACAAGATGCACATGGGCACTGCGTTCACAGTGATGCTGCTTTCATTTCAAAGTTCACGCACTCGCTCTTTCTTAGCCTCGCTTTCTATCTCTCATTGACTCCCGCTATTCCTGCTGACTGAGAAAGTGAACTAAAAAGTGCTAACCCTGTCCTCTCTAAGCTTCTCTGTGTGCTAGCTGAATGTAGAGTTTATCTTTTATTTTCGATGTGACTTTCTCTTCAATGAGATTTAGAGAAGGTGACTTTTATCCCTTACGGGAAAAAAGGATGCGCCTATTCACACAGTGCTGAAATCAGTTGACTCTGAAAAAAGGGGGGATAATAGGAAAAGCTATTGCATGGGGACCCGTTTGCTTCGCAAATGCTCTCTTTGTGTTTAACTCCTGGATTGCTTACTTGGATGAAAGCAAGCACAGGATATAATAAAATACTAAGATGCATTCTGGGATACACTGATGGAACCAGTGCAGACTTAAAATAGGAGGATATTTCAAAGCTTAGTTTCTACCGCCTCAGAAATAAATGACCCACGGTATTAACCTTCAAGGTGAGAGGGAGGATGGTTTCATAGACACTAAAAAGACAGAATAATCATCACAAGATGTGCAGAGGTTGGGGGTTTTTGTTGAATGGATGTGTCAGAGGCAACCCTTACGACTTGAGTTCATTACGTTGCAAACCCAGAGCTGCATTTTCCTCAGCAGTAGAGCTGATCAAAAACCTCCAGTACAGAGCGAATCACTGCATCCATTTCAAATGAGTCCAGTGGGACACCTTCTCGAGAGCTTGGCTCTGAGTCTGCCCTCGGGGTCATGGTGAGATGGGGCACGGGGATGCTTTAAAATTGTGATTAGCCCCTTGGGTCAAAGAAGGACTGATATGCGGTGCAACCTGAGGACCAGCTCAATATACAAGTCCCAAGTGAGTCTCCTGTTCTCCTTCATTTCCCCTTTTGAGTGTCCACACAAGGGCCATTTCATTAATTTCATTTCTCTCACACACCACTAGCCATATGACACACAATAGTTTTTTTTTTTTTTTTTATCAGCAAACGTTATTTATGTCATACGGCCATACAAAAGTCAGAGCATCTGGAAGCAAAGTACACTTGGAAACAATTGCTGCATGACTTGCCCTCAACTTGGTGGAATCGATTTGGGGAGATACCGTTTATAATAGACAGGGACAGTAGTGGTTTGCAGTCTTGGCCAGCAAGGCCTTATCTGCTGGCCTAAACACTAGCAGAAGCACTGACCTAAATTTACTGACCTACATGTTTTTTTTTTTTTTTTATTCCATAAAAATATATTCAATTATTACCAGCAGTCTATCTTTCTTTTTGTTGCGCTCAACAGTTCCCCAGTGTTCCCAACAAAAGCAGGGGTAAACTACATGTTGGAACATTAACGAAAGTTTACAATCGACAAGTTCTTTTCAACACCAAAACATACACAGAAAACGTCTGTGACTTGTGGACAGCCAACAGTTGACAATAAGGGAACCCTTCAAGATTAGTTGAAATCCTGTGTGTTCTCGTTACAAGTTACAAAGAATAGACAAATTCACAGAATAAGCTGATGTAATACTATTGGGAAAAAACATTTAATGCAGTGAATCAGGCATTTTAGGCAGTAACAATCACAAAAAAAACCTGCAAAATCCTGGAGAGACTGACTACTGTAACAAATAGCAAGCTTCTCAGACAAATCCATGAGTGTCTGGATTTGTCCCCATAGAATATTGATTGGTACATGAACACTATTCATTATTCCAGGAGAGCTTGGGGGTATTGACGTTGCAACATTCATATCACGCCGATCCTGTCACTGACTTGACAAAGTGCCTACATGTGCTTACACGATGATTGGCAGTTGATGTACATGATGACACAAAACATACCACCTGAGATGTTGACCTCAGCCCAGGGGTCATTTTTAGCCCACAGCTTGTTTTTATTTTTAATATATGTAAAAAAAAAACTTATTAATGAGATACAGTATTATAAGATTCCACAGTAATTTGTCACAAGTCCCCACCCCCATCCTTAAACTTTTTTGTATGCTGTATCAATATTTTTATTTTTATATAATTTGATTTTATGGGGTGCCCTGCGATTAACTGGCGACCAGTCCAGGGTGTACCCCGCCTCTCACCCAAAGTCTGCTGGGATAGGCTCCAGCATCCCCGTGACCCTAATGAGGATAAGCGGTATAGAAAATGATTGAATGAATGAATGATTTTATGGCGATTTACTCGCCAGTGGACTGCATATTCCTTTTCATGCTTTATTTTAAAAATATTGAAATAATAATCATAATAACAAATAGATCATTTTGGGGGGAAATCTTTTGTTCTCGTTATGCTCAAAAAAACAAACCGAAACCGTAGCCCAAAACCTGAGGTATGGACCCTTTTGTGAGATACCCGTATCCACTGCACCCCAAATATATACAGTATATATAATTAGAGCTTTCTACAATAAGAGTGGTTGTTGGGTCTGGTAAAGATATCTCTTGGTTGCATTCCATTATTTTTTATGTAATGCAAGCGATATGTTGTAGTAGTCATTATGAATGCCCTCACACGCTCTTGAAAAACCCAGGAAGACAGATGAGCTTTGTTCATAACTTTCTCTTGATTATATGTAAAAAAGACCGCATGAGGTTGATCACATCAAAGATGCTGACTAGCCACTTTCTATTACACAGTGATTTTTGCACAGTTGCGTCTTCACCTACCTCCGGCTAAGAAGGTTGCAGTAAGGCAAGATAGTGTGCATTCAGCTCCATTCACAGGTTGGCAGGGCACTTCATCATTTGGATGTTTTGGTCGCAAGTAGCCTGGTTAACTCTAAAGGCTTACTCTTTCCCGGCGAAGATAGCCTCCCATTTACAGATAAAAGGACATCAGCTTGGCAAATTGTTGTAAGAAAACCATCGAGGACAGTGCTGTTTTACTGGTATTTACACCATATATCAGCTTGGAATGTTCAATTGTATTCTCAACTTGCAATCACAGAACTTCCAGATATTTCCATATTAAAGCAGGTTAAAATAGCTCATACACACACTTCCACTGTTTTGCTACATCCAGTCAATCTCAAAGACATGAACAGATGAAACAATTACAACATATCAATCATCTAATTTGAAATGACAAGATATGAAAATCTTGCATTAATTTAATACAAAAGCTGACATACAAAACGTGATGAGACTTTCCGTTTGGAGAATCCCTGTATGGCGAGATTGGGGCAGCCAGAAGGCAACCGAGGCTGTGAACTATCGCTACTATGAATACAATACAGAGAAATGCAAATGAAAATGTGCATATAGACAAAACTTCTTGTCATCTTGTACTGTAGTCGTCATAGTGGTAGCAATAACACGGGCAGCCACAACACCGACAAGTTGCACGCTTTGAAGAACAAAACAAAAGCAGCACATGTCCACTTTTTTTATGTAAAACGCAAATCATTGGAAAACAGACAAGCAGCGGCAGAGCAGCAACAGCAGGACATGACAAAGCCTTCATGAAGGTTATAAAGATTCTCTGGTGCCTGACTTCTAGGACTGGTGTGTAATACCTGCTGGTTCTGACACACACGACTGTGTCTAAGAGTGCCTGGGCCCAGTCAACCATTAAACTAAAAGCTCACAGAATGTGAATACAGGCACACTTGGAATGATGTTGCTTGGTTAGAGCTGTAAGAACCTTTGCATAAGTTGAGCCTGTTTTATGGCCTCATTGACCATTTAATAGCAATGCATGACCAAGTGCAACGTTTGAAAGTGGCATTACAGGGGATTTTGAATTATGAATAATAATTTTGAATTATTAATGTGGTTACTGTGTACCCTTGTGGATTATACTGAGATCATTATTATATTTTAATGTACTGCCATTTTAAAATCAAGGATGTGGGGGGGCCCCAGTGAGATAAATATATGCATATACAGTACTACCCGAAAAATTAGAATATCAGGTAAAAGTTGTTTTATTTTGGCAATTTCACATAAAAGATGAATACAACAAATTTTACTGAGCCATTAAACGCACATTGACATATCTCAACCAGTTCATTGTTGTAACTTTGCTGAGTAAGATTTTCATCTTACAAAAACCACAAACCCACAAACTCAGACAATTAGATTTTTTTTAAGCTGCAAGACCCGATCAGCCAAATCCAAAGAAAAAAAACTTGAAATATATTGATTTGCATATTATTCGATTATACAATATGTAAAATTAACCCTTTAAGTTGAGTTGCAGAAATACAACAACCTTTTCAGGATATTCAGTTTTTCTGGGTAGGACTGTATATACAGTTGTGTTCAAAATAATAGCAGTGCAGTCTGGTTAGTGTGACTAACCAGATTAAACACTGTTATTAGTATATTTGTATTGCTCTATGGCAAACAAGTTACCAATAGGTGCAGTAGATTCTCAGAAAACAAACAACAGCCAGCATTCATGGTATGCACGCTCTTAAGGCTGTGCAATTGGGCAAATAGTTAAAAGGGGGTGTTTAAAAAATAGCAGTGTGTAATTACATCAGTGATCAATTTTGTAAACACAAAACTATTTTGTACAAACTTGTTTTTATTTCTAGAATTTGGCAATCCTGTGAATCACTAAACTAATATTTAGTTGTATGACCAGAGTTTTTTATAACTGCTTCACATCTGTGTGGCATGGAGCCAACCAACTTGTGGCACCCTTTCAGCTGTTATTCCACTCCAAGATTCTTTAACAGCATTCCACAATTTTCTTGGTTTTGCTTCAGAAACAGCATTTTTGATGTCACCCCACGCGTTCTCGATTGGATTAAGGTTTGTGGACTGGGCCGGTCACTTCATAACATTCATTTTGTTGGTGTGGAACCAAGATTTTACTCATTTACTAGTGTGTGCGGGGTCATTGTCTCGTTGAAACACCCATTACAATGGCATGTCCTTTTCAGCATAAGGCAACATGACCTCTTCAATTATTTTGACATTAGCAAACTGATCCATGATCCATGATAACTGCTATGTGATAAGTAGGCCCGACACCATAGTAGGAGAAACATGCCCATATCATGATGCTTGCACCACCATGCTTCACTGTCTTCACTGTGTACTGTTCCTCAAATTCAGAGTTTGGGAATCGTTTCACAAACTGTCTGCGGTCCTTACATCAAAAAAGAACAATTTTACTCTCATCAGTCCACAAAATGTTCCTCCATTTCTTTATACCAGGTGAAAATTCTAACCACTTCTGGACATGCTTTTTTTTGGATGTCCCGCAGAGGGACTTGCAAATAGATAAGCTTCACACAGATGTCTTCTAACTGTCACAGTACTTTGAGGTAACTCCAGACTGTCTAGGGTAATCTCCAGGACTGATCATCCTGGAGCTGATCATTGCCTGAGCCATTGCCATTTTGGCTATTCTTCGGTCAATTTGTCCATCCAGTTGTCTTCCGTTTTCTGCCACATGTCAATGGTTTTGCTCTCCATTTCAAGGCATTGGAGATCATTTTAGTCGACCAGCCAAACATTTTTGCACCTTTTCATAAGTTTTTCCCTCTCCAATCAACGTTTTAATCGAAGTACACTGTTCTTCTGAACGACCCATTTCCCTCAGGCTTTCAAAGAGAAATGCATGTTCAAGTGCTGGTTTCACCCTTACTTAGAAGTCACCTGATTCACACCTGTTTTTTTCACAAAATTGATCATTGATCACTGATTTAATGGCACACTGCTATTTTTTAGACGCCCTCTTTTAACTAATTGCCCAATTGCAAGCCTTAGGAGCGTGCATATAATCAAACCTCCATGCTTGGTTAGGAGCTTTTGAGTCTTAACATCTGTAGTCTCTTCCTTTGGCCATCTAATTATTCCTGCAGGGTATCTGATCACTGGCAGGCCATAATTGTTTATTGCCTGGGACTTGTTCTTGTCATTGAGCTGGCTTCTTAGGACTTGCCGCACTCGTTGTAGGTATTTGGCTGTAGTCGCTTTCCTCGATAGCTCTTTGAGGTTGCCATTTGCTTGTGCTATTCCAACGTAACTGTCCTCAATGTCTGCTATTGTTCCTTCTGGGAGTGAGACCCGCTCTTTGTGGACTACCTTCCCTTTCTCAGCATCCGACCGCACTTCTCAAACCCGAATGACATTCCAGTATCATTGCTGTAGTTCCTGGTGGTATGGATCAGTGAGTCAATGTCTTGCTCACTCTTAGCATACAGCTCTTAGCATTCACCCATGTGCAGGAGGTGACTGATAGTGGCCCCGTTCTGAGTCGGTATCCATAGCCAGTCTTGTTGATTATTTGGCTGAGGGGGTTCAGACTGCTGCAGAACAGCAGTGGAGGCCTAGTCTCCTTTGTAGATGCCACATTTGATAGACACTTGTGCAAGTGGCTTGCCATTGGCCTCAAGGGTGGTTTTCTCTGGAGAAAACACACAAGCGCTAATAAGAAAAGTTTCAGAGGAAATGATTATCCTTAAATCTAAGTAAAATTTAAATAATGCTATTAGCGGAAGAGAAAATACAAATTGACGGGGAGGAAATTGAAAGGGTGAACGAACATACATTTTTGGGCGTCATAATTGATGACAGAAGGAGTTGGAAACCTCACATCAAAAACATAAAGTATCACGAAATAAATCAATATTGAATAAAATAAAATTTGTCCTGGATCAAAATTCACTCCAAACTCTCTATTGTTCTCTGGTGTTACCATATTTAACTTATTGTGTGGAGATATGGGAAAATAACTACAAAAGTACACTTCACTCGCTTGATGCACTGCAAAAAAGATCAATTAGGATAATCCGTAACGCGGCGTACAGAGAACATACAAATCCACTGTTTCAAAAATCACAATTATTAAAATTTGCTGATCTCATAAACCTTCAAACCGCTAAAATGATGCATAAAGCAAACAACAACCAGTTACCAAAGAATGTCATACAAGTTTTCTCAACAAGAGAGGATAAATATGATCTTAGAAATAAACTAAACCTAAAACACAAATATGCAACAACAACACTAAAAAACCTTTAGTACTTTGGTATGTGGAATGGATTAAGTACAGAAGTAAACGAATGCTCTACAATTTGTGACTTCAAGAAACATTACAAACAGTTGATGTTGACAAAATACAAGGAAGAAGAGTCGTAAAATATTGTGTACATCCAAGGCCATATTACTTCATTTCTTGGAGAGTCAATTTTCTGTCTGTTGACTGTCAATGCTATGTTTGTTACTATCACCTTATACTTGTACTAGGAACTTTTCATTCTAGTGAGAACATTGTCTGTACTACAACGTTTTGTTATAATTGTTATACACCACTCGTCACTATTATTATTTATTATGGACATGGCCTGAAAGCAGGGCAGCCAGTGACAGCTGCCAAGCAGCAGTCAATGGCTGCTCTGCTTCAGAGCATGCCATATTACTCTCCATGATGCGTTGCGTTCTTTAGTTATTATTTTTTTTATTATTATATCTTATTCTTCCGCTTTTTGTGCGATTAATGCGGCCTGAACCGTAAGGCGTAGCCCCAAACAAGTTACACCGTTGGAAAGCTGGCGTTCGGGAGCAGAGCGGCATTACTTTTGGTAACGTTTCGCGTAACTATGGCGACGCTAGAAGCGAAAGAAAATTTTTTTGGCCAATTGATTAGGTACACCAAAATCTATTTTTAGAAAACATGAAGATCTGGGAACACAATGAAAAAAAACCAGAATTTGCCTCCTTTTCACAGCCTTGTAGCTCAGGCATACGGTCACCTAGAAACACGCTTAATGTCTCATTTTGTAGATATTTTTGTCTACTTTCTCTGTGACAAAAAAGTGTTTTGGTGGAATGTTTACTTTTGCCGCTATCATCTTCAGAAGGAGGTGAGCGCAACAGGATTTCGGCGTCTGCCGCGCACTCTGACTCAGAGTGGGAGGAGGCAGAAAATTAATTTTTTTTTTGCCAAACTAAACCTCCTCCTGGCCACACCGTTCATCCCAGCTCGATGATTTTTTCTAAAAACGTAGACATTTTCGTCCTCTTTCCGAAAATGTCTCCGTTGTGCCTGTGCTGTGTGCGGTTTTGCCTCTGTCCCCCCTGGAAGGGACAAAAGTCTGAAATTTCTCCCATTGACTCCAATGTTAAAAGGGCCGCCGCTTTTTCCTCAAAATCCTCAATTTTCAGTGTTTTCTATTCGCTCTATCGCGCTCATTTCTACACCTATCAGAAAAATGAAACGACGTGTGCGTAGCCTGAAGCCTCAGGGCGCTCACGGTGCTTCTTATGTGTCAATACCTCGAATCGTCTGGCCGTGACAAGCTTTTGTTTGACATGAACTTTTCTCACATTTCCCACGTTTGAGCTGAGTCACTTTCAATATGGCTGCTCTGTCAGCCTCTACTCAGCCCCTCCCTCCCCTGAAATCCTCCTTTGATCAGCCCCTCCCTCCCCTGAAATCCTCCTTTATACTCGGCCCCTCCCT